>JAJOOR010039887.1:0-12315 GCA_036250505.1 Solanum acaule | reverse complement strand
CTTCAAATTACAATTTTTTTGTTGAAAAAATTAATTTCAAGCTTATTTAAAAAAGAAAATTTCAACTTTAAGTTTTTTATTTTTTTACCCCACTCTCCCCCGCCAGCCCCCTACCACCACCCACCCCTCCCCCCCCCCAAAAAAAAATAATTTTAAGTTTATTTTTAAAAAACATTTCCAATTTCCAATTTTTATTTTCACCCCACCCACCCCTACGCCCGACCCCCCCCCCCTAAAAAAAAATAAAATCAAAGTTTGGTTTTTTAAAAATACTTTCAATTTCAAATTTTCACCCCCCACCCCACCCCTTCCCTGACTCCCTGGGGACAGCCCCACTAAAAAAAATATTTTCAATTTCAATTCAAAAATCATTTTCTACTCTCTAGTAAAATTAAAAGATATTTTCTCAAAAATATTTTTCATTCATAAATCAAACACGAAAAAATATTTTTTACTCACAAACCAAACATGAGAAAATAAGTCAAAAATCTACTTATTTTCCAGGAAAACATTTTCTTTCATACCAAACACACCCTTAGAGACTTTTTTTTTGTTGCAATGGACGTGCGCCTTAAGTGAAAGCAAACAAGAGTCCACAATGACCCTAGCTCACAGCGTGGATCTCCAGCTCAGCGATGGCATACACGCTGCACAATAGTGTTCTTTGGAACTAAACATTGATAAAGTCAAAGCAGAGTCCAATTGGATTTGTTGATATTTCTCACTATTATAAATAGACCATCTGGACAATTTTTCTAGGGTTAACACTTCCAATAGAAAATAATTTTCATTGTTCAATGCTAGAAACTACTTCATAATTATTCTTAGATTTAGTTTATTACTTTCATAGAGTAAGATATTCTTGCAAGAGCTACATTAATTCAAGGTTTATTTTATTTATTTATTTATTGAAATGCAGGCCTTGCCCGATTTATTAAACCAAAAATGATTATTTACATGACTTGAGCTAAAAGATGACCCAAGTCCATTTCCAAAAGATAAATAAACCAATTGATTTCTTTCTCTGAATGTGTTACGTCCACAATACTAGAACTTATAAATTGTTTAATCCTCTTCATCTCCGCAATAATTATTCATGGCACCTCCCAAATTCTTTCTAACTTTTTTCTTGAGAATCACTGAGTCAGTCTCCATGACCACTGAAATTAAATTGCCGTTAATACAATGTTCCACAAAGAGGCGGAGCTAAGTGGGAGTTCGTGGGTTTGGACTAACCCAATAGCTTTTTCTTAGACTCTGTATTTGTATTAGAAAATCAAATAATATATATGTATTTAACTTGTGAACTCTAAACAAAATTGATTGACGGTTCAATTATCAAATCTTATGCTAGAGTGACCACATCTAGGGTCTCTCTAGATTTGCTGATGAAAGTGGTCTCTTACTTGTATTATGTGTTTCCGGACCTGAGAACCTACCCTCCATTCTACCATTTGAAGTCTATGTGTCTTACACTTCATATTCTTTAGTTACTACGATTATTTTTATCATAGAAATCTATAGTAGGGGTAAGGATAACGTATTCATCACGTTAATTTTTTTGTAGGATGGTGTTATTGTAGTGCATTAAGATTTTTTTTTGTATGGATTGTCTTTTTAATGATTGCACACATTATGAACATGCTCATATTCTTCTTCGCTTGACAAAAGAAATTAAGATTAGAAAAAATGATCGTTAACAGGGATTTGGCGCTGTCAGCCCCCATCTAATAGGTTGAGCTAGAGATACAATAGCTAACTTGACACATATGCTTATCAAACAATCTAATCTAGATTCAAGTGCAGGAAGAACTTAGTGTATAATTCTTTTAATTGATACCCGAGAGGCTTTACAAGACTGATAGATTCACCATTTTGTACAATAAATCCACATGAATGAGTTGATAGGAATTGTTTGTTTGAATTTCGATATATATCCAAGAATCATAACTCTATTTTGTCATTCATTCATGATATAAATATCATAGTATAGTACACTATAATAAATCCCCAATAAATTCCTATTTTAAATAGTAATCATTAGATCGGATTTCATTTACAAATTCTAAGTTCTCTCGCCATTCTCTTTTGGGATTCGACCCAAATCTTGTTGGGTAAATATATTTTGATAGTGTTCAATTTGTTCCTAATTGAGGATGTAATTTGGGCGACATCAAAATGTTGGAACTATTATAGGGGAGTGAGGTTTAGAGATTATATTTTTGTAGAAATTCATCGAGTGATTATTATTTCATAAGATACTCTGGTTGTTGTATTTAACTGATCTTTAGATGCGGCCAACAAACCTGTGGCTAATTAACAAAAGGAATTCAACCGCAATAGAGTTTTAATTACAAATAAAGAAAATAGAGAAAAAATAATAGATGGTTTTAATGAAGTTCGGCTTGGCCTAATCCTCCAAACAAAAGCAAATAGAGTTTTTCACTATGAAAGAAAAGAATAAGTGTACAATGCTTTGAAATCTCTGACTACATCTCCTATATATAGATCTCAAGTATACTTAGACATATAAGGAAAAAGTTCTCCCAATCCTAGAAGGACAATGTATTCATTTTCCAAATCTATTAGGGCAAATGATCTCCTAAACCAATATGAATTATGAATTTCCTAAAATATACCGAGGAAAAATTCAAGACATAATTAACAAATCTTCCCCTTGGCTTTAAATTTCTTCAATAGGAATAATGTCTTTGTGCCTTGCCATCAGCCCTCGAAAGGGCATACTGAGTACTATACAGACTAATCAAGTCTAGGCAATGCCTAAGCAATTATGGTGAAAATCTTACAGAAAATACTTCATCATGAACACTTATAGATATTTTTCATATCTTGAGGCGTGTCAAATTAAAAGCACTGTCCTTAAGTATATTTCACCCGATATTTGTGTATTCCATAGGATTCAATAATCTCATCTAGTGTAGAATTAGAAGCACAAAAACTGACAAAGTTTCAAATCAAAGTGAAAAACAAGTACAAGCACCATACATTTTAGGAGGAAGAATATCTCTCTCTATCATTTTAAAAAAAAAATTTCAAAGGATCTCTCTCTCTATTTTTTCCACTCCTCTCTCAAGATTACATGAACAAGATTATATGTGCAAAGAGGACAAGCTACTAACGTCTCAAAGGAAAATAATTATAAGTATGAGAGTAAATGTCATAAAATACATTAAAGACAATTTAATACAGGCAATTGAAGACAATTTATTTTTGTCAAAAAGAGACATTGCAACAGCCATATTTTTTAGAGTAAATTTTAGGTTTAGCAAACAGAAAAATCATATTTGTATGCTATAGCTATAGTTTGTATTATTGCGCTCCATAGAAAACTTAATATTTTCTATGGAGCATCAAATTTGTGTAAATCACTAGCAACCTCTCATTTGTATAAATCATTGGCAGCCTCTCATTTGTATAAATCGCTGGCAGCTCTCATTTGTATAAATCGCTGATAGCCTCTCAATTCAATTTTATGTGTTTGTATATCTGCATGACATTTGAATTTGTATACAATTGAATCGAAATAAAACATTTGTATATCAAATCTCTCTCTCTCTCTCTCGCTTTATACAACACAAATTATACATTGTAATTTGTATAATTTGTGTTTGTATAAAGCAAGAAAGAGAGATAGGCAAAAGAGAACTGGTATGGAAAGATCTGTATTTGTATAATTATAAGTGTATAGAACGAAAATATATGTATTTGTATTTGTATATACAGTTTTCTCTTGCTTTATACAAACACAAACGCAATTTATACATTTGTGTTTGTATAAAGTGAGAGAGGCGAGGGAGAGTGACGAACGAGATCTGGAAGAGTGACGAGCGAGATCTGGGAGAGTGACGAGCGAGATCTGGGAGATTGGCGAGCGAGATTCGCTTGGGAGAGAGGCGAATGTCAACTGTTTGCTATGAGTTACAATTAAATCAAATTGTGGTTATAACATTTAATTTGAATTAATAGCTTACTAGTTTATACAATTTTCCCTATTTTTACCAACCCAATCTCATTTCACTCAAAGTAAATAAACATTAGAACTATAGGATCCTGCTTTTTAAAGCAAGCATCTTCGTATTTCTAGTACCAAAGGGGAAAAATTGGGAGTTGAGGAGCCAATTAGTGAATCCATCAGTCATGGTGATAGTTCAAAAGGGGACCAAGTTCATGGTGAGTCCCTTATTGAATTATCCTCCCACTCGGAATCTGTACCAACCTTTGGTACCCTTATTTTAGGAACATGGTTCATCTTCCAAACATATCCCTAAGATGACCAAAACCATGGATAAAATTTTGAGTTAAAAGAGGTTGTGTTCTACAAAAAAAGTCTCTCAAAGGGGCTTTGAGATTTTGTGCAGGGGGAGAAACGGTTAGACACAAGTGATATGTTATCACTTGTGTGAATATGTTTGTATTCCAAGTGAATTGTGTGAGGTTATTCTTCTCTAAAACCTTAGGCTTCCAGAGTGCAACATATAGAATGAAGAGAATATACACAAAGCGGAGCATCTATTGCACAAGAATTTAAACTTTCTCAAGTCAATAAATAAAAATGATTAAAGGTGAAGAATTAAGCCAAACAAGCTTAGAACTAGTCTTTAATTAAGTTGTTGTCATTGAGTCTGTAATAGAAGTGTTATTGAGTTATAACATTTCTAACATGTAGCTACGAATTGTAATTAGAAAACTATATCTATGAAGCATAATTAAGCTATTTTTGAGTGACTAGATGCAAAAATTCTCTTTATATATATATATATATATATATTGGTGTATATGCATGTTATTATTAAAAAAAAATATTAAGTGCATAAGTTAGTTGGTATAAATTGTGGTAGAAGATGACTATTGGTTCTTGTAACTTATATGGCCATTAGTTCTTGTAACTGCCATGGTCATTAGTTTCTTGTAACTCATATGACCATTAGTTTCTTGTAAATCATGTAACATCTATCACATTTATCTACCCACATTACTACCCTTCATTCTACCTATTGATTATATGGAAGACTTCTTCACCTATAAATAGTGGTGTTTCTTCCTTTGTGAAGTATCTCAAGAAGATGAGTGGAAAAAAAATAGTGTAAGGAAAGATGAAAAGTTTATATTGAGGTAGTGTAGTGAAAGAGAGAGTTGAGACATATAAAAATATTCTACGTCTTCAACTATATTCACTATACAAAATAGAGTATTTATATGTTGAAGGAAGGTGTTCTTTTGTGGAGGTTTGCACTCTTCAACTAATCCAGAGTTGTTTGAGTTGTACGACGTTGCTGGGTTGTTGTATCCTGGAGGGGATAAGTCAAGAGTATTACTGCTGGATCGGTGTAGATTATGCTGCAGTGGGATTGAATCTCCTTAAAGAGATCGAGATATCCGCGCCTGAGCCTAAGGATTTGTTTATTCATTTTTGTCATTTTATTTTCAACTGTAATATTTTGTATTTGTGGTATATTACACCATCAATTTTAAGGAGAGTCATGTTTTTGTTACAGTTTGAAAAGGTGTGGATATCAAGATAGTTCCGCTCAAACGTCGCTCTCTTCAAGAGATGGAAGAGAAGAGGTGTACGACAAAATATTTTTCAACTTGCTCAATTCAAGTGGAGAAAAGGTAAAGGGGAAACAAAACTTTTTACCTAATATTTTCATGAATAAAGTGATTCTACTTTTCATGAAAAAAATGATATTTAAATTCTTAAAATAGTGGGGGTTCATGAAATGAGAAAAAAGTCATTGTGAAAAAATGATTTTTGCATCTTTGAGAAATGCTCTAAAAAGAGTATTACAAATGCATATATTTATAGTGGAATAAATCACATGTTGTTGTCTGGCTATAATGAGATGATTTTTGGCTTTAACATGAGAGTTATAAATTGTCACGCCCCGAGGCTACCCCCTTGACGTAACATAGGAGCTAGGATCACGAGTAACCCCAAGTTAACCCTGTCTCAGGCATATCATAAGCATACTATAAAATCACTGAATAAAACAAGTACTATGTGGAAGCTAAATCAATAGATAATTGGAAATGGGGAATACCCAAAAAGTCTGAATGTATAAACCATACTAAGAGTTTAGTGATACTAAACAATCACTCAAAACTAAAGCTGAATCTACTACTATGTCTGAAAAAGCCTCTAACTGGATAGAATTGCTGGGACATTCCCCTCAGCTAACTCTACTAAAACTGAAAAATGAATAAAAAGACTAGAAATGAAAAGAATGTTTGTTGTCCTCGAAATATGAGGACTCACCACTGAAGCTGTTGAATGTGGAGTGATAAACGATCTAAGCATGATTTGGATGCTTAGTACCTGAACCTACATCATGAAAGGATATAGCGGAGTATGAGTCATTACTTGTAATGTACTGAGCATGCAGGATATAGATAATAGTTGAACAAGATATATAAAACTGAACAAAGCATAACTGAGCAAATGACATAAACTGAGCAGAATATATATATATATATATATATGTTGAAATATAACAGGGAATTGAGCTAAATGCAATGACGAAGTGCTAATCATGAACATAACATGCTGAGACTGAGTATTGAAGTATAAACTGAGTACTTGGTCAAATGCACTAGACTCTGACTGTGGAGCTACTATTAACCGACATAAAACCACGTGAGCTAAACGTGGAATCCGATATATACGCCCTATCAAGAAGACCCAATATACCTTTACAGGGGTATAAAGGCATGACTGACATGATCATTAAATGTGATGCCCAACTGAGGGGACTTATACTCCTACAGAGGCACGTAGTTCTGGTACTATGAGGGTACGCAGAACCCTAGCCCTACTCGGTGCTAAGCCAACTCCAAAATGAATATGTATATGACACAACATAACTGAAATAGTGGATAACTCAAAATACTGAAATGTAAATCTGAGAATGCATATTTATATACTGATAATGTAACATTCAAATCTGGAGCACAATTATCTGTTTTACTGAACTAGCAAGTATAATTCATGAACTAAAAGAAATTATACAACTAGGGTTCTAAGTTTCATGCAAGGAACTAAGCAAACTTTCCAAGAAATAAGCTAATTCGATTATGAATACTATAATACCTAAATCACAACAATTTTCTAAGGTTTTAGAAACCCTAGGTCTAAACAAGATATAAAGAATCAAGAATTTGACTGAATTATAGGGACCTAGTGGATGAAAGGAACCTACTAGTAAAATCTCACATACCTAATGACAAAATCTACGAAGAAATCCTTCGATTTTGGGGCTGGATATGAAGAAAACCTACTGCGTGTTCTTGAGAAAACTGGCGCTCTTTCTTCTCATTTTTTCTCTAGTTTTTTTGGTGATTTAGGAGAATAAAGGTTTTTGGTAAGTTCTGACCAAGTTACTAGGCTTAAACTGGTTAAAACGACGTAGTTTAGGGGTTAAACGACGTAGTTTAAATGTCCAACGCATAGGGGAAAAGACCAAACGACCACAACTTAAAATCTGATCAAGGCAGACCATGATGCCATTGACGGACCATCAAAGGATCCATGGTCCATCGTATGGGTCATGGTTTCTGGCTTGAACTACTGGTTTCGGGCACCCCACCCACGGTCTACTTCACGAACCGTGTGAAGGACCACAGATCGTGAAGGTCCCCGTGGTTCTTCACTTAGCTATGGGGGATCTACTGGCTCAGGACCATGGACCTTCTCACGGTCTGTCATCAAGACCATAGAGCCCTTGGAAGGCTCCGTGGTTTGATGCATCAGCTCGGGAGGTTCTACCTTGCTTCCACGAGCCTTCTTATGGCTTATGTGGTAGTCCATGGCCCGTGAAGGGCTCAGTGGTCCACCACTTTTTGGGCTGGGTGTGAACCACGACCAGGTCGACGGACCATGGTTCCCTTCACGGTCCATGAACCCCTCTATGGTCCACCACTAAGTACTAGAAATTGATTTTAACTGAACTGAGTTCCAAGAACATGCAAATATGGTAAAATGCAAGAACAACTGAAGGAACCAGATACTAAGACTGAATTTACCCTAGAGTAAACTGAGGGTTTGGGGAGAAACTATTACCTAAAGTTGAAACAGACTCGGAAGGAAAGAGATGAGGATACTTGGCCTTCATGGCTGTTTCTGCTTCCTAGGTAGCTCCCTCTACGGACTGACTCCTCCAGAAAACATTCACTGAAGTGACTTCTTTATTTCTCAACCTACGAACCTGACGGTCAAGAATCTCAACTGGCACCTCTTCATAAGTGAGACTATCCTTCACAACCACACTCTAATGGCACTATTGATGCTGGATCACCCACACACTTCTTGAACAAGGAAATGTGAAAGACTGGATGAACCGCCGCTAGTTCTGTTGGCAACTCTAACTCATAAGCCACATTAGCAACCCTTTTCAGGGCCTACATTTCTAGGACTGAGCTTCCCTTTCTTGCCAAACCTCATCACCCCCTTCATAGGTGACACCTTCATGAAAACCCAATCATCTATTTCAAACTCTGTGTCCATTTTCCTCACATCTGCATAGGACTTCTGATGACTCTGGGTTGTCTTAAGTCTATCCCTGATGAGTTGAACTTTTTCCATAGCTTCATGAATAGAATCTGGCCCAATCAAGGTTGCTTTACCTACTTCGAACCAACTGATGGAGATTTGCATCTACACCCAGATAATGCCTCATAAGGGGCTATTTGAATACTTGAATGAAAGCTATTATTATAGGCAAACTCTATGAGAGGTAGGTGATCATCCCAACTACCCTTGAAATTGATCACACAAGCTCTCAACATGTCCACTAAGGTGTGAATGGTACGTTTTCCTGTGGATCAAATGCTGTACTGAGATTCACCTGGGTACCAAGACCTTTTTGAAATGATTTCTAGAAATGAGAGGTAAACTGAGGACCTCTATATGAGATGATAGACAAGGGAACCCCATTTAACCTGACTATCTCATTAATGTAGAGTTTAGCGTAGTCGTCCGCTAAATCTAAAGTTTTGACAGTCAAGAAGTGAGTGAACTTAGTAACTCTGTCTACTATCACCCAAATGGAGTCACGCTATCTGCGAGTGAGAGGTAAACCTATGATAAAGTCCATGTTTATCACTTTCCACTTCCATGTAGGAATGTTAATCTCTTGAGGCATACCTCCACCTTAACTTGTTGACAATAAGGACACTTAGCCACAAAATCCACTATGTCCCTTTACATGCTGTTCCACCAAAAGATTTCCCGTAGATCATGGTACATCTTAGTGGCACCTGGTTGAATGGAATACCTGGAGTTATGAGCTTCGGTAAGGATCTGCTGCCTCAACTCACTCACATTAGGAATACACAAGCGACCTTGGTAACGAAGTACACCATCTCCCCCTAGGGAGAAAACCTAAAATTTATGCTGATGAACTGCACCTTTCAACTGAAGTAATATAGGATCACTATACTGATTTTCCTTAACCTTTGCTACCAATGAAGATTTTGATCCATTCTGAACTGTCACTCCACTATCTGATGTGTCCGTAAGGCAAACTCCTAAGCGAGCAAGCCGGTGACATCTTTGGCTAACTCTTTTCTTTATTCCTCAAGATGTGTTACACTTCCCATAGACAGCCTGCTGAGAGCATCAACCACTACATTGGCCTTACTAGGATGGTAAAGCACATTCATGTCATAGTCTTTGAGGAATTCAAGCCATCACCTAGGATGAAGATTCAACTCTTTCTGGGTGAACACATACTGGAGGATCTTATGATCTGTGAACACATCTACGTGAACACCATACAAGTAATGTCTCCAAATTGTTAGGGAAAATACTACAACTGCAAGCTCGAGGTCATGAGTTGGGTAGTTCTTCTCATGTACCTTAAGTTGTCTAGAAGTATTAGCTATGACCTCACCTCGCTACATCAACACACAACCTAGGCCGACCTGGATGCATCATAATAAATCACATAACCATCTGAACCATCTAGTAGGGTCAAGACAGGAGTTATAGTCAACCTAGTCTTTAGTTCTGAGATGTTTTTCTCACACTCATCTTACCAGTGAAATTTAACCTTTTTCTGAGTCAACTTGGTCAATGGGGAAGCTATGGATGAAAATCCTTCAACAAATCTCCTGTACTAACCAGCCAAGCCCAAGAAACTTCTGCTGTTTGTTGGAGAGGTGGGTCTGGGCCATTGCTTCACTGCCTCTATTCTTTTAGAATCCACTCGAATTGCTTCGCTAGATACCACATGACAAAGAAAAGCAACAAACTATAACCAGAATTCACATTTTTTGAATTTAGTGAATAAGTGACGATCTTTGAGAGTTTGCAGAACAAATCTCAGATGAGTCACATGCTCCTCCTCATTCCGAGAATAAATGAGAATATCATCAATAAAGATTATAACGAAAAAGTCCAAATACTGTTTAAACACCCTGTTCATTAAGTCCATGAAAGTTGCAAAAACATTAGTTAGTCCAAAAGACATAACTACAAATTCATAATGACCATACTGAGTTGTGAAGGCTATTTTCAGTATATCATTCTCTCTGACTCTGAGCTGATGATAGCCAGATCTGAGGTCTACCTTAGAAAATATAACACCTCGGAAATTATTAGGCCAATCTAGAGCTATGTTTGAGGGTTAGGGCCATGGAGGTGGCCTAGGGAAAAAGGCAAAGGGACAAGGGCCAAGGCTGTCCAAGCCTTGCCAAGGCACTGCCCCATGACCACGAGGGCCTTCACGACCAGTGGTGGTGACCACGAGTCGTAGTGCCACTCGTGGAGGTGGAGGCAGTATCCTCCTTAAGGATTCCCCAAATGGCTCCTCCACACGAGCCACTTCACGGCTCGTGAAGCCTTAGACAACTCGTGGGAGTGGCCTTGGTCATGCCTTATTGGTTGAGGGTTGATGGTGGGTGGCTTAGCCATAGCCTCAAGGCCCGCGAGAGGAACCACGGCTCGTGGCTACTACCACAGATCGTGGGGCCCCTCGTGAAGTTGCCTTGGGCTTGTGGCCTAAAGGAAAAATTTATCTAGCCACTGCCTCAAGTTAATGAGAGGGACCACGGCTTGTGGAGCCCCTTGTGGCACCTGGGCGGCTCACTTTAAGTGAGGGGTGTTTTGGGAAATTCTGGTTTAAGTCCATTTAAGGTGAAGTCGTTTAGGTAAGTTTAGGGTCACTATATAAGTCATTTTAAGTCAAATTCACCCAAACTAAGTCATATTTTCACTACACCCAAATAATTCCCAAAGTTCATCTCCTCTCCAAAAATTCTCTCTCTAGAACTTGAAGGAAGAAGAAGAAGGAAGAAGGTGGAGCTAGGGTTCAAGAAGCAAAGTTTACACACCAATTTCATTGGTTTTCATTGCTAAGGTATGGTATATCTTCATCCAGGGAGCCCATTCAAAATCCCAATTTCACAGATAGAAAATCCGCACAGTTAGGGTGTGACTCCAAAGTCATGGGTTCCTTTCAAAAACAATTCTAATGATTGAATTACTTAATATTATGATTGAATTAATGATTTATTATGGGTTTTATGTTGAAATCCCCAAGAACCCATGAAATCCCTATTTCCCCAATTATGATCTTGTAATGTGGGTTTGTTGATTATCGAAGAATGTTATGAGATTATTCTTGCAGTAGTTGGTTTACTTGAATTATGCTATTATTCATGTCTAATGTAGTGAATTCTAGATGTTTTGATTGATATGAGTTATGACCCTTGAAAGGGTAAATTATGATATTGTGCCTGATTAATGAAGTTTAGTATATGCTTTAAGAACACTTTGAGAATGGAGTATTCATGATTATGATAATGTTGTTGTGTTGATTGAAAGGTTATTCTCATGAACACATAATGAACATGCAGTGAAAGGTTTTCTCACATGATTAAGATTTTAGGTTGAAAGGCTTTTTCACCTAATTGAATCTAATATTACATGAAGACATGGACGGTGAAAGGTTATTATCACGCATGATCTAATGAGTTATCTTAATGAAACAAGTTATGGAGTAATAAGTACTCCATGGGATTAATGCTTAGTACCGAGTGGATATTGAATATGATATGAAAGCTCTCACGATAGAAAGGTCGGGTTTCTAGAAGCAATCTCTTGAGATGGATTCTCCCCCATTAGAAAGGCCGGGTTTCTGGTAACAATCTCCTTATCCCATAAACTACGTGCCCCCGTAGGATATTTAGCTAGTGGATCCACCTAATGCTAACATACCATGGTCTTACCTTAGGCAAGTAGGACAACCCTTTTCGGTGTGGGTAACACCGGATTCCATGTTAAGCTCACATGGTCTA
>JAJOOR010039886.1:0-10011 GCA_036250505.1 Solanum acaule | reverse complement strand
GTCTCCAGCCCGCTACAGTAACTTAGCTCACTGGAATTTGCAATTCTGCCCGGACAGGTTTTACGAAAATGGTCATAACTCCTTCATCCTAACTCGAAATGAGGTGAAACCAATTGCATTGGAAATATAACTCGAAGGGCTTTAATTTTGATAGTTTATGGCCCTTCCAGTTCCTTTGTGTGCTAAGAGATAAGCCTCTTTAAAGTTGACCCTCCAAATCGCATTTTTTGCGATTTTCGAATTTTGATACGGTTGCTCTAAAATTCGGGTTAGACCCATTTCCCACTCAATTTGACCCCCCGAATAAGAATATGAAGTCGAATTTCTGAAATCATGCACGGATTTTGAGATATATGGAAATTACAATTATAGGTGTTTCCGAAGCACATTTTCGGGCATTTTTGGGGTCGTTTCAGATATTTCGTAGTTTCCAAAGATGGTTTGTTATATAGTTATACATGCTGCATGTTCTATAACTTATCTATTTGAATGTCATTTTCCCTTTATGGATCACTTTCTCACATGTTACCTAATGTCATAGAATGCTTACATGTAAGTGCAAAGCACCCTTGTTTATTGTTATATGTTTTCGTAGGACCTTTTCTTTACATGTTATTTATTGCACTAGTTACTTTTAACATGTCACTTGTCCATATTGTGTGGGTACTGCATGCTAATTGATCATATGCTATGGGAAAAATTAGTGCTCATGGGTTATATTACTCGCATATCACTAGTTTACATGTCATATGCATCATAAAACACTTCTATATATATTACATGCCTTGTAGACTACTTTCTTAAACATTATAGGCCTTATAGCTTTTCTAGCCATGTGTCATGTACTCACTTGCTCATATATCATATGTGTAGTTATGGACATCTTTGTCTACCTATCCATGCGATATAACACACTTGCTCAATGTGATTTGTATTCCGTAGTTCATTTTCTTATGTCTACAAGTCTTATAGTCTACTTGCTTACATATTATATATTTCGTAGCTTTAGTACTCATGCATCATGTGCTCATCTAGTCCATTTCCTACATGCCCTATAATTCATTCGCTCACACGCTACCCTATAGTTCATATGTGCACGTACACCACATATTTCTATAGCCTAATACCGATGTACTATGCTCTCCCTTTTGGGATAGTCTTCCCATGTGTCATACCCAATGTAACTTGTTTATCCGTATACTATGCCCCTCTGTGCTTATTGACTTCTGTTTTGAACAATTTGGGAAAATGTTCCCTTGTATCATTATGTAATGAAGAGTTTGACCAAAAAAGTTGGGCATATATGTAAATTTTATCATAACCATAGATAAGTAACTTAACATAATGCCTTATCGAAAGGTGCGACATAAAACTTTAGAGTTTATATTAACAGCAATGCGTTCTTATAAGACTCGTCTTTGGAAAGCGTCATAAGATAAAAGAGAAGGGAAAGTAGAGCCTTGATAGGTTAGACCTATGATTTTATGTGTCCATTCCATATAATTTTTTTTGGGAGATACTATAGTTATTCTTGATTGTTAAGACCCAGAAGCTAAGCTCAAAAGGTGTAATCTCCATTGAAGTATTGTTGAAGGACTAGAATATAACATAAGATACTTGGGAATAGAAGATGGTAGAGATCCTAAATAACCCTCCTCATTCTAAACATCAACAAAAGGATTTGAGATCATGTGGTCCCCTTATATGATCATAAATCCTACTAGCATTTGTTCATTTGATATGTCATTTGCATGTCTTGTGTTTAGGTATATTAAAGTCCTTATTTGTATGAGTCCTACTTGAGTATCATTATTGAATTACATGGAAAAGAAGGGATTTAATTTTTCATATTATTATTTCATGAACCATATCTATTGAGACGTCATGCTAGACTTCTCTATACGTGTTTTAGGTTAGTCTATAGATTTTGGATAGTCCTATTTACAATGGGACCTCTGGCAAATCTCTATATGAATTTCCAAGATTAACTGAACTATCAGGTGCACCTATCATTTCAGGACGAATGATCATAATGGGGGAGGATATAACACCCCGTATTTTACGTGTACTCGTTCTATTTATATGACGCTTATAAATTTCCTTGTGGCATAGTTATGGACTCGGTATCCTATGCAACTAGTGACAATAGAATAGGTTTACAGTGAACTGTCCGTAGATTTTAATGTGACCCGTTTAAGTTGACATGGATGGAAGTATTTAAACTTGAGATCATATGGTGGTATTTGAGTCTAAAGTTTAAATTCACATAGTGTATATAAGTTTTAAGTTAGTTAAAGGTATTAAGGTCTAGATATGGCATAAAATATTGAGGTGGTTGCTTGACTTAACTAAGATAATAGGTGACAAGTAGGTGCATCACCTACTTCGACTTATTGACTAGGTCAGAGGACCAAGTAGGTGCATCACCTACTTTGACTTATTGACCAGCCCAAAGGACCAAGTAGGTGCATCACCTACTGAGACTCTTTTGACCATGTAATTGGGCCAAGTGCATTAGCACTTACACGCATTAATCTAGCCCAAGTTGAGTAGAAGGATAAGGGGAAAATGGACAACGAAGGCTTAATATTCTTAAGTCCAAAAAAGGCCCAAGTGAAAAGTCCAAGTAGATCACCTACTTGCATTAATTATGGCCCAAATTGACAAGAATAGAGGGATTATTGGCTGCAAGGCCAAATAGGTCTTGAAGTCACAACGGCCCAAGTTAAAAGGCCAAGTAGGTGCGTCACCTACTTGACAATATATGGCCCAAAATTGGCCAAGAAAGTCGGCCAATTCACCTCATTTTTAAAGGGATAAAGATCAGATCTTTTGATTCATTTTTAACTTGCAAAATTTTAGATTTATTATGTTTCTCTCTTGGTCTTTCTTGTATTAACAAAGCAGCAATAACATACCTTAGGGTTCTTGATATTGACCCCTTTTCAAGTAAAAGTTTGAAGGAGAGTTTCAGTTCTTGAAGTTCAAGTTTAGAGGATAAATTTCCAGAAACTAAGGTAAGGTTACTGCCCATTTTCGCCTCTCTTTAAATACAGGTTTGGGGTAGAGAATTTTGTATACATTTGTCAAGAACTCATGGATAAATATAAATCCTTGAGTTCAATTTTCTCCTATTATGCTGAAAGATTTTTGGTGATTGATAGTGGCTACCTTATGTATATTGTAGTTGGGGGTAGCTTGGGTATCTTGGCAAACGATGTATGAAATTGTATTAATGTATAGAATAAGGGTGTGGTGGTTCACCATTTTTGTAAGGGTTGTATGGGCCTACTTTCCGTCAAGTGTGTAGCTATTGTTTTTCGAGGGCCTTAATGTGATTAGTTGCTAATATTAGATTAATCATGACTTATATTGTAGATTAGCACCAAAAAGGGAGGCTAAATCGTGATAGTTATATTGGTCAGAAAATAAGGTATGTAAGGCTATTTGATTTCCTATTTCTTTGGCATGAATCCAATACTTGTATTACAAAGTATGCTTTCTAAGTGCCCTTGGTAGTGACAAATCCATAGTTCTAGTTCCTACTCCCTAGAGCATTAAAGTGAGTACTCTAATATGAGTTTATAATTAAATGTACATGCTTACTCTACCAATTATTAGCATGCACGTATCCTAAATTACACATGGTACATATGTTTATATGTTGGATATACAATCTGCCCATATCTTGCCAATTTTCTTTAATTGTATATTCTGTCATATATGTCATCTTTTCACATGTTCATATGTTCCCTTTATTAGTTATTACTCCCACTGTGTTAGACTATAATGTTATCTCACAAGATCCATACTTCCTCTATTGTACATTTTATATGTACTTACTTGGATTATGTATCCGTCCTCAAGTTGAATCTACCCACGTTCTCCCTTGGTTCAACGTTCATGTATACGTTGTATTTGATATTAGGTAGTGAGTATGTGGCTATCATATAGAGTTCAAATCTCTTGGCTAAATGTTAAATGTCTTCAGTTGATATGTGCTTCAATTTGAGATGTCAAAATGCTTACTAAGTCATATAAGCTCTTAAGTATTACGTTGGTGTCACATTGACTTCCCATGCCATTGTTATTATCATAAGTCGATATTCATGTATTCTACTACTCGTCTATAGTTCCAAATCTTAACAATGATTATGACCACCAAAACAACAATCTCAAAAGAGTTATGATCATCAAAAGAACAATCTCCAAAGAGTTATGAACATCAAAACAACAATCTCAAGGATTAAAAAATCTAAGTGAAGCAATCTGTATAATTATGGGTGGCATCCTAGGGGAAAATGCCTAGCATGGGTCAATCCCAATTTGTATAGAAGTGTGGCAGCTCAAGGATGAAATCCTAGCGTAGGCCGATCCCAATTGCTATAAAAGGGTGGAAGCTCAGGGGCAAAACCTAGCATGGGTCTATCCCAATTTGTGGAATTATGAGGACAACATCCAAGGGGTTAAAATGCCTAGCATGGGTCATCCTCTTCTAGCACTGGTCATCTGGTCATTTGTATCATATGTCTTATAAAATAAAGTGAAGAATGTAACATACACGATTACATAAGTATAAGCAAAGGTGGTCTCTAGTCCTTATCTATTGGTATTTGGTTTCACTTGAGCTCTCATTTTACATATGGTTGTATTATGCCATACATATTCAGTACATTCTTTCGTACTGACGTCCCTTATTGGGGATATTGTATTTCATGCTGCAGGTACAGGTACTCAACTAGTAGATCTCCCCAATAGAGGCACATGATACTTAGCGGTTATTGGTGAGCTCCAGGTTGATTCGGGGCTTTGTCGAGTCTTTACTATGCATATTTTCATAGTGGTACAATCATGGATTCCAGTAGAGGTTTTGTAGACATTGTAAAGCTATCAGCTGTATTCATAGTTTCACTTGTCACATGTATCGGTTCAGCTAGTCGACATGTGTTGTATATGAAGCTTATCATTAGTAAATCGATCAGCATAGTAGTTTACTTTCCCATTATAGGTCACCTGTAAAGCATGTGTTCATATGGTACTTGTCTGCCTCACCTAGGCTTGGGGTGTAACCCACTTTTGGTACTCATAACATTCAATTGCTTAAGGTTGGGCTTAGTGTCACCAGGCAAACCTTATTGAGGATGCAAAATAAGTGAATTAGCCAATTGCACAACTTCGTTTTCCAGACTCATTTGGGACATTTGGATATTTCTCATATTCTCTTCCTGCTTATCTATCCTTGCATTCATCTTTGCATTATCAGCACCATTCTTATTGATATATGCTATTAGCTTTTCGAATAACTCTTTATTAGTCATCCCCGTCCCTTCTGTGCATTTGGATTTCCGCCTTGGCTAGTATTTTGATATTATTGCCCCATTACTTTTGCTCGGTATTGGTTAAACCCTTGCACTTTGTTTTGGTTTTTATTTCCATCCCATGAGAAGTTAGGATGGTCTCTCTAACTGGAAATATAAGTACTAACAAAACTTTGTTGACCTCCACCTCTTTGCGCATTTCCCACATAGTTCACAGAATCCTAATTTTCCTAAAGAAATCATTTTCATGTGCACCACTACCACAGACTCCGTACCAAACTGCTGATTGTTGTATAGCATTCACCGGTGATTGATTTAGTGCAATTTGTTTAAACTCCATGGTTATGTTATGGTTCATTACATCTAGTTTTGCATTCATCGCGGTAATTTGATCCATGTCTAGAATTACTACAGCCCTTTGTGTCGTGGTCCTTGGTACTTCCCCATCCCAAACAGAGTTTCCTTCTGAGAGTCTATCTAGGAGGTGAAAGAGCGCTTAATGGGTCTTTCCTAAAGCTTGTCCACCAGCTACACTATTAAGAAGTACCCGTACATTATAATCTAGACCTTCAAACAAAGTGTGACCAAGTACCTCATTATCCTGGTAGTGTCACGACCCAGGGGTACCCCCTAGATGTAACAAGGCATATAAGACCCCGAGAGGCCCCATACAAGCAATTTAGCATATCATAACATAAAGTAATTGAAAAGGTGCAGAAATTTAAAACATTTTCTAATACAATTAAAGTCTTTATAAAACGAAGCGGAAGTCTTTAATATTGTCTCAAACAATCTAATACTTGAACAGTCTTGGCCCATACAAAAGTTCTAACAATAAAGGAAAGAAATAAAAAAGAAAGGTGATAAAATCCTCAATGCTATGAGGACTCACAAAATCTTCACTCCTTGCTCTATTATGAACCTAGCCACAGGGATGGAAATCAATATCGCCGGACCCTATATTTGATAATAATGTAGGCAAGAGTATGTGTTAGTACAAAAATGTACTAAATATTATGGCTATCATAAATCATCAACATGTAAGCACATAATAGGCATTAGTCAAACTAAGACATAGGTTATACGCATAAGAGGCATCAACATAAGTCATAAGCATATTCAATGCACATAAATCATCTTATCATAAGAGGAACACTTCTCAAGTAACCTCAACTTATTATTACTCAAGACTTGGGTCATCACCTCTAGTCATACATGTCATGGAAAGATACTCAATTAACAATCCAAGCTAAGATATCATCATACAATCAATCTCATATGGAAACATACTTACAATACTTCCTTGAAGTAATCTTGTTTCATCATGAACATGCTACTTTTCTTAGAGACTTTTCCCTCTTTAATTATTCTTATTATTCATGGTATTTCATCCATTTACTAGTCCAAGACATGTCATTACTCATGAATGGTTACGATTTACCAATTCAAGGCTACAAGGAAAAGCACCTTATTATGCTAGATTAAGCTATCATAGAAAGCACCTTACTAATGCAAGTCCAAGCTGCTCAAGGAAGAGTACTATTGCTCAGTCCAAGCTATCATGAAGTGGCGTGACCTCACCAAGTCAAGCTATCATGCAAACATTTTATTATGCTAGTTCAAACTACATTGGAAGAGTACCATTTTTCAATCCAAGGATATCCATGAATTCTACTATCTCAAGCTACCATGCGTTGTCTTGTTTTACCACGTCAAGCTATTCATGAAAGGAAACTACATCACTACTTCAAGCTAACATATTTCTTACATGCTTTGATTCATTTTAGGTGAGCAAACCTTTCAATCTAGAATCATTTATGTGAGTAAACCTTTCACATCATGTTCATTATGTGTTCATGAGAATGTCATTTCAAGCAACACAACATCAATATCATAATCAATGACACTTTACTCTCAATGTGTTCTTTAAGCATTCACATAGATAATCGAAGACATGCATAATCTCATATATTCATAATATAGATCATGTGGGTAAATCCTTCCACAACAATCCTATCTACCATTCAACTTCATATAAGCTTCACTCTCAAAGACTTAACATTCATATTTCATCATATTAGTTTTACTCTCAAAGCCCTAGCAATCAACATTCATAACTACAAGCCTTACTCTCAAAGCCTTACTTCTCATCATCATCACATATGCCTAGATCTCAAGACATTCTAACCACATGCTTCATTCATAAAAAATTCTAATCATTCATCACCACAAAGGCTCAATCTCAAGCACTACTAATCATAATTCATCATGTGTACTTTAGTCTAATTCAAATCATGTCTAGGTGCTCTATTCTCAAGAAAATCATATCTATTTAATTCATTCTGAAGCCATTTATCATGTATTTCATCAATCTTAGAAGATTACATCTAAATCCTCAATTTCCCCTTTCATGGCATAAAACTCAATTTCATCAATTCTAGGTTAGAAACAAAGGTTAGGCATGGGTACATGTAAATTCATCTTATAAACATGCAATTCTACCATAAACAATCATAAACAACTATAATACACTCAATTGGATCAACATTCATCATAACCCACAACATTGGAAGAAACGCTAACTAGAATTGGGGAATTCTTTTTCAAATTGTGTAATTCTAGGGGACTCCATGGATGAAAGGATTTCATGGATGAATAAGTCATCATACCTTGATTACAAAGCCTACCAAGCTTCGAAGAATGGAGACTTCACCTGACCTTAATTGAATCCTCTTCTTCTTCTTCTACTTACTATAGTGAGAATTATTTGAGAGAAACCCAATTCTTTTGGTGAGTTGAGAGAATGACTTAGATTAGGGGTCTAAATTACTTATTTAGGTGGTTTAGACTAGGGTAAAAATGACACTACTTAACTCTATTAAATCCGGAAAGTCCCATTATTCCCCTAAACTAACCACCTCAACAACCCCAAAAAGGTCCAACCACGAGACCCGGTCGATGGACCGTGGATGGACCTACGGTCCGTCCTGCTTAGGCGTGCTTTATGGTCAGAGATTATTGGCCATTGACAAACCCCCTAGCCATGGCCCGTGGACCCATCCACGGGGCGTGGGTCCTGGCGTAGGTACTTCTTTAGGCAGATTTTCAGGGTGCTCATCCTTGAGATCCACCTACGGGGAGTCGGTCTAACCACAGGACGTGGTTGGCCCCTCATGGGACACTTGGGGTTTCCCAAAGATTTTAAGTTTCCTATTTCGGATACAGGGTATTACAATATCTACCCTTGGGGAACATTCATCCTCGAATTGTATTCTAGGCACTTCTTAATAGAGACAACTCAAGACGAGCAACCCATCATGCATGCAACACATCTAAATGCACGCAACCAAGGAGGAATCATCAACTCCAAGCTAAACATGCTCAATGCATCACATGGAAGGTAGGAACTACATCTAACAACCCAAAATGCATGAAATCTTAACATTTCTCATGTTCAAGGAGGAACTACCATCTCCAAGATAAAAGAATGTTCAACACATTCTCATGGAGCCTATATGCAATCTATTCTCATAACATACATCCCAGGAGGAATCTCTCAACTTCAAGTTATGGCATGTTTCATAACTCATCTCATGAAGTCTATAGGCAACTCATACTCAATGCACTACAACATGAGGAAAATCAATCATGTAAACTCATTTTCTTTCAAAACATGCATTTTTCAAGAACATGCACAACATAAGGAAATCATGGAGACAAAGAACAAACCATGAGGAACTCAACATCTCAATGTAAAAGAGGATTATAAGGAAAATGATGAGGATATCGGGACATCTTATTGGCCTCGGCCTCCCAAGTAGCACCCTCAACTAATATCCTCACTAAAAGATCACTCCTTAACACTTTTATGGAAACAACTTGCTTGTTATTTTATTTCTTAACTTGCCGGTCTAAGATCTCATATGGTTACAAATCAGGAACTAAACTTTCCCAAACTCATTACACCTCTCAAGGTGAGGATTTCTAGCATCTCAAAGCACGAACATTAAGAACACTCATCGACCTTGCTATCTAAGCAAACCATCTCCCTCTTGGGAGGAAGCCTAAACAGACTTTCTAAGCACCATCTCTTTCAATTTTAAGGTCGGATCAAGTTATCACTAAGCTTTCACATCCATCACACAAGAGGATTCTAAATCACGGTGAATTACACTACTACCCTTTAGAGGTGTCTACTCATTTACCCCATAATGGTCTTATCTAGACACCCTACTAACCAATCTTTTCAACATACCCCAAAACTCATAATGACTTAGTCAGGTTCTACAATCAATACACATTGCAATAATGCAGCTCATTCATACTAAAGACAACGACAAAGTCAAGCATAGCAAGTCTATCAAGTCATAAAAGACAAGACAACACCAGAATATTGATGTGAGGCTAAAAATACATATTTTTAATCATTATTTCCTCACATTTATTATTTATATATGTCCTTTATGTTCATGAATTTTATGAATTGTGCTAAATGGTATATTTTATTTGTAGGATTAAATTGGTGGAAAAATAAAGAAGTTTGGAGCTAAAACGAATTAAAGATGGAAGGTTGAAGAAGGAAATCAAGCAGACAGCTTAATGGATTAAATTGAATAAAATAATATATTTATGTATATAAGGAAAGGCGGCAGCAATTGGAAATTTTCAATTTACCTCTACTGTACACGTCTCA
>JAJOOR010039885.1:0-12403 GCA_036250505.1 Solanum acaule | reverse complement strand
CTATCTAATTATATCATATTTGAATATTCTCATATTTGCATTATCTAATTATACCTTATTTAATAAAATCTAATATCAACATCAAGTTTCCGCTATCCAAAAAATGCAGACTGAAGTAAAAGATCACAAAATGCAACACAAACAAGGCCAAACCAAGTACTACTTGCTCAAAGGGAGAAACTAATTAAATCCAATTTGAGACACGTAGGGAAAGCAAAAGAGAGATTTTCGACCCTACAAGCAACAAGATGGAATGGCTTTTGGCTGTTGCGCTAACTTGTAGTTTAGCGATATAAGAGGAGATATTGAAAATTGAATTAATTGATTATTCCCTCAAAGTTAATAGGATTAAATAGTTGTTACAACTTACAAATAATGTAAATAAGGAAAGAAACTAATAAATATTAGACAATGTCCTGACTGCCTAATTATAGAGATAAGAGAATATTCTTATATCTACACTATCTAATTATATCATATTTGAATATTCTCATATTTGCATTATCTAATTATACCTTATTTAATAAAATCTAATATCAACATCAAGTTTCCGCTATCCGAAAAATGCAGACTGAAGTAAAAGATCACAAAATGCAACACAAACAAGGCCGAACCAAGTACTACTTGCTCAAAGGGAGAAACTAATTAAATTCAATCTGAGACACGTAGGGAAAGCAAAAGAGAGATTTTCGACCCTACAAGCAACAAGATGGAACGGCTTTTTGGCCGTTGCGCTAACTTGTAGTTTAGCGATATAGTAGGGTTGCCATTTCGCAAACTTTTCTATAATATAGGGTATACTTTTAGGGAACCTAGTTTTGGATCCTCCCCCTTCAACCTATACCTTATTAATTAGAAGATGACTTCATTTTTGTTATCCGGAGGTATTTTCGATGGTTTAGTGCCTAATGCCCAAAGAGATTGAACACCATTAAATATGTTCGGTTTCTGGTGCAGTCTTAAGTTTAAACCTATACAAATTGATCTGCTCCCCATAATATTTTCCTTATATCTGATTATATCTTTTCCAGTCTGACAGAAATACTTCAACGATATGAAAGCCACGTCGAAGCAGAAAAAGAGAACTCTGCAGAAATTCAGGTGCCAGAGGTATTTGATTAGTTGACTGCTATCAACTTATGTTCTAGTGAATTACAATCCTCTCTTGATACATGAAATAAGTGCACTGTGTGTCCATATATTTAAGTTATCAATTAATTTGGTTACTCTGATGTTAAGTAACCTTGAACTTGCATCGTTAAAAAGATGGAGCAGCCTTGAACTGATCAATATCTAGACGGAACTATTCTGGATAAACTTTGAAATACATGTAATTCCTGCTTTATTAAAAGGTCCGAAGATACTAAGAGTTTGTTTGGATTGACTTATAACTTATGACTCATAAGCATAAGCCATAAGTTAGGAATCTTTTTTTGACAAAGATAAGTTAGGAATCTTAACTTATGATTGTTGACTTATTTTTGTTATTTGACTTAAAAATAAGTCAATCCAAACAAGGTCTAAGCTAGTGTTTGTCCATATATTTAAAAATAGTTTTGGAACTTGAAGTTGTATTTGGACATAGAGAGATTTGAAGATGCATTTTTTTTGGAAAAACTTGGAAGTTCTATGAGTGGAAATGAAATTTCACCCAAGAACTGCTCAAAACCAGTTTTTGGAACTTGAATGAAGACAGATTTTTTAAAACTGACCAAATTTCAGGAACAAACAATGTTTCAATTTATTTTTTTCTGAAAATCTACTCTAAAGTCTATGGACATGCGGAAGCTATATATACATGTTAGCTTTGATGTGCCACCTCCCGGACTGGAAGGTCCAAATTATAATAATGCTTACTCTTCATCAAAGTCATGTTGCTGTTCGACTGAAATGTACCTACCAATAACACTCAATAGTATTTCATCAAATCGTGGAAGCATGCTCTGACTAGCTGTTCATTCATGTAGCTAATACGGTTGATTAGTAACTTATCATCAATTCATTGCGTATTTTGCAATGTATCCACAAAATCATTTGTGTGTTGTTAATGTTATCTTGGATAATCATACTTACATTTTTTGTGCTGAAAGTTTTCCAATCATTTTGAGGTGGAAATAGCACTCTAAATACTCAGGGTTCACAACAATGGGAGAACTGCTACAAACAACAGAAAGGTACTGATCTTATTCTTCACTTTTGCTTCTTAAAAGCTTATACCAATTATTTGCTGTCTCGATTTGACAGGCAACTTGAGGAAACAAATGCTGATGGTCTCACTGTGACTGACCTTATCCATTTGGAAAACGAACTTCAAACTGCTCTAATACAAGTCAGATCTAGGAAGGTCTTTCTACTTTCCTTTGTACCTCGCCCGGTCGCCCCTATTTGAATTGCATCATTTGGAACTCTTGAAAGCTGTCACAGCGTCATGTGTTCTAATGCTTTGTTTCATGATTTATTTTCTAATCCAAATAGTATGAAACCATAATTGTTTGTGAATCCCCCCCCGGCTATATCCGGGGGCGGAGCCAGCTTGGGCTTATGGGGTTCATCCAAACCCCCTTCGACAATTTTTTTTACTATTTATACATGGTTAAAATTATTTTTTATGTATATAAGTAGATGTGAACCTCCTTCAACTAGTTCGTGTGTTTACTTCTTCACATTTTTAATACAAATCTTGGCTTTGCCATTGGCTATACCTCTTATTTTTGCTTACTTTTGCTTTGTCTTTTATAAGCATTTGCATTTATTTTTTACATAATTTTCGACTTCAGTATTATAATCTGGTTCTCACTTAGTACCTCAGAATGAAGCAACTCTTAATAGTTTTATTTTCTGCAGACACATTTGTTGCTTGAATCTGCTAAGGGTCTTATAATCTGGTTCTCACTTAGTACCTCAGAATGAAGCAACTCTTAATAGTTTTATTTTCTGCAGACACATTTATTGCTTGAATCTGCTAAGGGTCTTCATGAGAAGGTACGTTTCATTTCCACTTGCACATCCCACTGCATCTTCAGGGCAGCATTGATTCCCTGAACTTTGACTCACAGATCAAGGTGCATTGGATTTAGGTTTAGCTTATTCAAACCCCATCTATCAGAAAAAATAGCTTATTTTCATCCTATGTTGCTCGAACTCTTCAAAGATAAGTCCTTCAAAAGCTAAGCATTTTCAATGATACGATAGAAGTGCGGCAGAAATTTTTTTGAGGGTTCGAGCAACACATTCTCATTTACTAAACTGTACAATTCTGGTTTTGAATATTTCCTCTTTTCCGGGGTTATAGGACACACCATCCTTGGTTTCAACTGAGGACTAGTCACTAGTGCTTGCATGCGATGTTAAATGTCACAAAACATCCATTTGTGCTCATCAGTTTCTTGATAGGCTGGTCTAAAGTATTAAGTATGTTAAAGACTTAATTGACTACCGGACTTATAAACTAGGCTTCTCTTTTGATTAAATCTCATACAATTGTCTCCGCTCCTTCAAGTGGACGGAATTAATCAACGGTCAGTTCTTATAAGATATCTTTAATATCATGTTAATTTTTCCAGTAGACTGAACATGATACCCTTAATTATTGCAGGAAAAACTGCTGCAAGAGGAAAAGAAACATCTGGAGGACAATGTAAATATTACCTCACAAAATTTGCTCTTCAGTACTTGTATGATAAATTAGACCTCTTTCATGTTATTCTAACTAACAACATGCATTATGCCCATAATACAGATAGCTAGTATCAAGAAAAACAGAGAAGTGAATGAGATGTCTACGGATTTCGCCGACTTTCCAGCATCCCATATAATTTGTGGACAACAGAGAATGACCCTGAATTTCCTCTAGTAATTGTTATTGTACTTGTAGAGGCCCCAGGAGAATAACCTGGGAAATGAGCCAAAGTCAAGATGTATCCGGAGATGACTAATATTGTGCATCTTCAATAAAACTAATTATTGTTTCTATTTGGATGATGAACATTTAGATTTGTAGAATCACTTTGTTGGGAACATTTAGATTTCCTTCAAGTAATGTTTGTCTTAAACTTCAAACAAAAATATCGGAAATTTGGCTTTGACAAACCTAACATAAGCAAATATTATCAAGGTTTTCCCTTCTTTTTTTTTTTAATGAAGTACTCTTCCGTCTTGATCAACATGGTGGTAGGGAAGGATTAAACTACTT
The DNA here is from genome assembly GCA_036250505.1 of Solanum acaule. Taxonomy (NCBI): domain Eukaryota; kingdom Viridiplantae; phylum Streptophyta; class Magnoliopsida; order Solanales; family Solanaceae; genus Solanum; species Solanum acaule. Next base: position 8,211 of record JAJOOR010039885.1, on the reverse strand, counting down.
GTCTTCAAAGTGAAAAAATATAACAAATGTCTTAAGTTTGGCTTTGACAAGTTAAATTTCAGGCAAAAATGTCTTAAGGTAGACTTAGCTTAAAGAGTAAAGAAGGATATTCTCAGGCTATAATATTAAAGGCTTTTTAAAAAATTGATGAGCTATTATACTGCAAAATGAATTCAAAATTCCAAATCCTTCATATATTTATATTGATGATACTTGGCTAGTATCAAGTGTACCAGTACTGTTGTACTTCACTCATTACTGTACCAAAAGTTATTGGAGGAAAATCTCCTCCGTTGAGAGTACGTAGGATATAATATGTAATCTAGCAAATCACAATGCAAGAGTTGGAGCAGTGGACAAGTAATTAGGTTTTGAAACCCTCTCTTCTGGTTCCACCACTGATTGAGAGTAGGGTCCACGGTCGAATAGTCAAGGGTTGCGAAAATGACGGTACTTAGAGTCCGTTTGGATTGACTTAAACGTTGGTCAAACCTACTTTTAAGTTAGTTTTTTACTTGTGGAAATGTTTAGCAAATATAAAAAATAACTTGAAATAAGTCAAAAATGACTTAAAATAAGTTACGAAGTGTTTGACAAGGTAAAATATGACTTAAAATAAATCAGAAACCAAAAGTAGGTTTCCCCTACTTTTTATTTTTTGACTTAAAAGTCATTGCAGTTTGACTTTTTATTTTGACTTAAAAACTATTTTTTTTAAGTCAATCTAAACGGGCTCTTAGAATGTTACTTAGTTTGTGAAACTTTTTTTTTTTTTTACTTTCATCAGAAAAGTCTTTTTTTATTATTATTTTTATAAAATTTGTTTTTTCTAGAGAATATTTCAAAATAGTTTTATTAAACAAACATAAGAGAATTAAAAAATATCATTCCAAAACTGAAATGCATTTTCCGAAAAATGCTTAATGGACGGCCTTATAATTTACAAACTGGAATGGAGACTTTGATGGACGGCCTTATAACCTGAGGTAATGGTGGAGAGCTAGAGGCCAAATTACGTATTCGATCAAAATCAGTAATTTTAATCGAACTTTATATTCAATATATATGATAAATTATTATTTTTTAGAACTTAAGACTTAATAACTAAAATCTTAAATGGATAAACTTCAAATTCCGACTCTACTTCTTTTGTTTCAAAGTTTAATCATTCAGAACAATAAAATTCATACTTTATAAAAATAAAGAGAGTAAAATCAGTTCGTTGAACTTACATATAATTGATGAAGAAATGTAATGCAGCTTTTCTTCTCAAATGATTTTTCCACTATTTTAGACTTTCCTCTCACTGTGGGTTTTCCGTACAAAATACGATTTTTCTTATTGAGAAACCATAATAAACTTGTTCATGTGCCACATATATAGGTAAAGGTGAAGATTTTTCTTTACATTAAATAATAATATAGTTGATTATATTAAATGAATTTAATAAAGTTAAATATATATATTTATATATATATGTGTGTGTGAATTAATCATGATGAAATGTAATTGTGTTTTTGGTGTAAATTTGAGTGAAATAGTTATTAAATATACTCTTTACTTGTCACTTTTAACATATAAAAAAAACAAGTACAATATATTTTCTCCTTATTTTATTTTCGCATTAGTTACTTATTCATCAAATTATTTTTCAGAAAGGCTAATATTAAATATCAATTAATAAAAATAGTATGGTAAAATAGTCATATTAATCATTATTTTTTTAATAGACACATGAAATTCAAATGTGATAAGTAAAAGTGCACGGAGAAAGTATGTGATATTTAAGTGAAATTAATCTATTCTATTAATTGTCAATAATTTAAAATTTAAATATTTAAAAATTAAATTAAAATATTATGATTTATAATTCTTATCGTGTAAAAATTCATTGTAAAATATTGATCAAAATTTAATAACTTTAATTTATTTGATTTAAGAGATATACTCTAGATAGTTCATAAATGGCAGTAAAGATGAATAAATTTAGAAAGAAACAAGTGTTTGGCCTTCGGCGTGCACTTTGGCCAACAAAAGAGAAAAAGAAACGACACAAAACACCACGTCGCGACGAGAGGGAGTTGCTCGGATGGTAAGCACCCCTCACTTTCAACCAGAAGGTTGCGAGTTCGAGTCACCAAGGGAGCAAAAAGGGGTGGGAGCTCCTAGGGAGGGTAAAAAAAAAAACACCACGTCGCAACTACGTACATCGAGGAAAACTATCTTTTTTTCCTTTTCATTTGACGTTCGTTTGTTATTTCTATTGAAGTTCAACTAATAAAATTTATGTAAATATATTTTATTTCAGAAATAAAATAATTCCTTATGAAAAATGAATTTCATATTTAGAGTTTTTTTTATTTGAAATTTTTTCTTTAAAATAAAGAATATTTATCACTTGATAGCAATTTTTAATTATTCGAGATTTCGAGTAATTGACCACTATAGTATGTGCCACGTAACAACTACGTAGACAAATTAATGGAGACTTACACTACGCTGGAAATTGTCAGTGTGGGTTCGTCTATCTGACATAGTAGTTTCCTATTTATTCTTTTTAAAAAAAACTAACAAATTAGTAAATATTAAAATTAGAATAATTATTGCAAATTAAAGCTTAATTACTAAGTATTATTTATAAATACTACAAAACTTAATTATTTGAATGGAAAAGAGTTAATTTGAATGGTTAAAACCGTCTGAATTCATTAATTTGCATAGAGGTTATTTAGGCCGAGTCAAGCCAACTTTTAGATGGGTGAATTAGACAGATTAAAGTAGACTGAATTAATAAACGAATGGATTATTAACCTGTTCAAACTTGAACGAATTAAATATTTTATATTTTTATGGACTAATTTTATCACCTAAAAAATTATGTTATTCATTGAGAATTTATCCTTAATTAGTCTTGATGAATTGTAGCTAATTTAGTTTCATGTTAAATAGCACGAAGCTTATTGGTTGATACATATATAATTTATATATTTAGACCTGACAGTTTTAGCTCATAATGAAGGGTCACATGTAGAGTTGCAGGCTTACAACAACGTGATGATCAGTGACGAAGTCAGAAATTTCACAAAGAATGTCTTTAGAAAAGTGAAAATAAAATTAAAATTATTGCTAGTGAGATTTGAATACATGAGTACCCATAGCATTAGATCATTCAAGGCATCTAAAATCACGTGGCTACAATATCTTGTTATGTCAAGGGTATCTAAAATATGTTATTTAATCACTTCGTATATCATTTTACTTATATATATGCTATTATTTTCCGACGAACACTATCACATAGCTACACCCCTGGTGATGATATTAGCAATACACAACTTAAACAGAGTTATTCTCCCCCCCTTTCAAATAAAAAGAAATGGATATATATTGTCATTTCTTGATTTGTCAAAATAGATAAGTAATTAGGGACAATTAAAAAAGGAAAAGTGGACAAGTAATTAGAAACAGAGGGAGTATATTATTTGTTTTAATTTTATAATCTTGTAGTCAATTATATTTATAATACGTAATTTTTAAATAGTATATATGACACGTGTAATATTTTGAGAGTCCTAATTTGTAAGCAGTCATAATAAACCTAAAATGACTAAGTTATCCTCAAACTTAGTGAATATTTTCAAGAAGCACACATTTTCATCGAGACGTGTGTGCTTATTCCCTCTTATATATTGATAGTGAATAACTATTTTAAACTAGTTACATTATATGTTATAATAATAGTTTTTTATTTAAATTTATTTATCTGATTTTGATTTAACACAAAATTAAAGATGAATTTGAGGTATGTGGTGCGGATTTTCTAAAACTTATATGAAGAAAAAAAAGAATTACTCTTATTATAGATTTAATAACAAAATAGTTACTTAATCGAGCTGATAAGAACTCCATGTGCACAAGCTTTTGTTCTGCCCATCCCAAGTGCACATGAAAATCGAATAAATTTTCACGCACCTTAATTAATTTTACTAAAACACATAAAAAAAAGCTTAAGTAGAAAGAAATGTAAGTAGTAATATTTGGACACAACAGATTCAATGACCGATAAAGCTGCCATGTAACGTACGACAAATTCTAATTGATTTTGTCATGAAAACATTATAGTACTAACTATTCCCTCTGTCCCTAACTACTTATCCACTTTTGAATTGACACATTTATTAAGAAAGTAATTATTAATAATGAGTTTATCATTTTACCTCTATTAATTATGAAGTGGATGGATTGAAAATTTAAGATTTTCAAGATATTGTACCATTTTCAAAGTAATTATTTGAGGATATAATATGTAAAATTATTTTATCTTTTCTTGATTTGTCAAAATGAACAAATAATTAAGGACAACTATAAAAAGAAAAATGGACAAGTAATTAAGAACAAATTGAGTACTATTTATACTCATCTATCTCAAAACTAACGCCAAAGAGCAAAACTTATATTCCCTCCTTTTCAAAAAGCAAATAAAGATTTTTTAATTTTTTTTAAAAATTTTAAATTAAAGTTATGTTGAATTATCAAAATATTTTTAAATTTTTGGAGCCATTTGCGATCTCCTAAAATCGTCTGCATAATTCACTTAAGCACCTTAATCATGACTTGTACATATTGAATACCTAAATTATTTAAAGCATGTCTCTATTAAGCACAAAATACTGATGTAGCAAAATAAATGCATCTCACTGCATAGAAGCACGTGAACATGATTTTTTATATATATTTTCTTTATTAATAATAAACTTGTACATTTTTTCCTTCTAATGACACTTGGCATTGCATTAATTAAAATAACTAAAAATAAACTTTTATTCAAAATAATGTCTTATAATACTCAAAATGAAAGCAAACCCACCCCACCCATGTAGGCTATATCAGCAATGGTCTTCTTCTTCGCCTCATTTTAATCATTTTAAACTTTGTTTTGGTTCTTCATTTTTATTTTTCGCTCTTTATAAAAAAAAATATAAATCTGCTAATCAAATTTGCAAGAATGAAAAAAAAATTGGACATCGGAGTTATAAAGGCAATCTTCGTCCATCTCTATTTCCGGTCACTTCGATCAACAAACATCACCAACCATTAAAGTTATAAAATAATATCAGAAGACGCGATATAATTCATTTGAATCCTCACGATTTCTCTTCGTCATCAATTTTGAAATAATTTATCAACGTCAACTTATTTTTCACAAAAATCTCAATAATCACTCCATTAATCTATCATACTTCATAATTTATTTTATTATTTGCATTTGACTTAATTTCCATAGCTCATAATTTATTATTTTATAAGAAGAAAAGCAAAAGTTAATCTCTTCGGAGGAATAGAAAATGGTGGGCCACATAAATAAAAAAGTTATTCTTTTTAAAATAGACTAAAAAAAAAATTAGGTTCATTTTTTTTAAACGGGCGGAGTATGTATGTTACTCTACCCCACACACATATATATATATATACACTCTTCATATATACCACATACTTATATGTCACTGTATTTTAATGTATCACACTTTTATTTAGTGAGATACATGTGCTATACTGAAATACAATGATAAAATTTGTGCAGCTTCAGTTGTTCAGTTTCAATTTTGAATTTTTCTTTTATATAGTACTTCTCTGGTTTAATTTATTTGTATGACATTTTTATTTTTATTTTATGGTATTAAACATGTTGCATAGAAAGTCAAAATTAAAGTGTTGTTAAAAAAGAGAGGAAAAAGAGATGGTTATTTGTGATTTAAAATAAGTCATAGGATAAAATGAGCATTTTAGAGTTAAATTGTTATTCTCTCTGTCCAAATTCATATGTTATTGTATAACTACAGAAATTTTAAGGAAGAAAGATTTAAAAAAAAAATTATGGTCTAAAATGAATCATAGTTGTTTGTGTGATTATATATCATCTCATTAAAGATAAAATAAGTATTCTAAAATTAAATTATATTACGTAAATGTATCATTCTTTTTTAGACTGACTAAAAATAAAAAATATATCATATAACTTGAGATATAAATATTTATCTTACATCGATTAATTTGAATTTGCATAGAAAATCTTATCTTAAAAATTAAAGTTCTCAATCAAAAGTACTTTTACATCTACATTCACATTCGAAATCTTTTATTAGTATAGTATCAGCCACCCAACGACTACGTGGGCGAATTAATTGGACCGACTTTATACTGCTGGAAATTTATTCTATTGGTTCACAATGTGGACTCCTCCATCTGAACACACTGTAATTTATATAAATATATATAATTTTTTATTAAACAAAAGTTTTAAAAATAATAAATTTATGATCAGAATTTTGAAAATTTTAACTTTCAAAATGTACTAGTATACAATTTGAGACACAGAAAGTATAAACCTCCGTATTAATATGATGAAAAAATATCGCTTAAGTCATAGGTGAACTCAGGATTTGAAGACTTCGAGCATTAATATTACCTTAGCTCAAATATGAGCTCTAAGATAAACTTAAAATAAAAACAATGAAAATAGGGGTCTAGCTGGATTCGAATTCAGGTCTCGCAAGTGATACCTTTGACTTGTACCAGTAACACACCATCACTCTTAAACTCTTCATGGATGCATTGTTAATTATATTTTAATTTATGTCAGTTTCTCAAGATAGATATACATACATACATACATACAAATGATTTTTTTCTCGAAATTAATGGATACACGTGCATCCACACTTTATAGGGTGGATCCGCCTCTTTCATAAGTTGTCACGAAGGGAGTGGTTTATTCAGTTTAAGCGACATAGTCTGTAATATGTTTTGTTCTAAAATAGGTGCTAGTATCGACATAAATTGTCCACCACGTTTCGATCTAAAAGAATGTGTAAATTTTTAAAAGGACGTTCACATTTTGATTCATGAACAATTTTATAAAAACATTATTCCCTCTGTTTTAATTTATGTGATTTACTTTTCTTTTTAGTCAGTTCCAAAAAAAATGATACATTTCTATATTAGGTAACAATTTGACTATAAAATGTCTATTTACCCTTAATGAAATGATTTACAGCCACACAAATTTCTATTATTCATTTTGAACCACAAGTTTTAAAAATCTTTTTTCCTTTTTTAAACTCCGTGCCGAGTTAAAGTACCTCACATAAAATGGGACGAAGGGAGTATAAAGTGAGAAATGACAACTGTCTAAGTCTGAAGACTCATTTTAAAAATAAACCATTCTTTATAGAAGATGACTTTATATTCAAATTTAAAATCAATTTTTTTTATTAAGAATGAAGAAATACTTATACGAGTAATTTACTAATATTGTATCGGCCATCTCTAAAGAAAAAAATTTAAAACTATTTTTTTCGGATATATTGTAATTTATTTTTTGTATTTGAGGAAAAAAATTGGGTCATCTATGATAAATTTTAGAAGAATATTAACAAAATTTAAATAAATTTGACCATCAAAATAATAAATCTAAATTAGTCATTGAAACAAAAAAAAGTTATATCATATTTAACACTTCATTTAACATTTTTAATACAAATCTTGGCTTTGCCACTGGCTATACCTCTTATTTTTGCTTTTACTTTTGCTTTGTCTTTTAAAAGAATTGTTTATTTTTTACATAATATTTGGCTGCAGTATTATAATCTGGTTCTCAGTTAGTACCTCAGAATGAAGCAACTCTTAATAGTTTAATTTTCTGCAGACACAAAACATCCATTTGTGCTCATCAGTTTCTTGATAGGCTGGTCTAAAGTATTAAGTATGTTAAAGACTTAATTGACTACCGGACTTATAAACTAGGCTTCTCTTTTGATTAAATCTCATACAATTGTCTCCGCTCCTTCAAGTGGACGGAATTAATCAACGGTCAGTTCTTATAAGATATCTTTAATATCATGTTAATTTTTCCAGTAGACTGAACATGATACCCTTAATTATTGCAGGAAAAACTGCTGCAAGAGGAAAAGAAACATCTGGAGGACAATGTAAATATTACCTCACAAAATTTGCTCTTCAGTACTTGTATGATAAATTAGACCTCTTTCATGTTATTCTAACTAACAACATGCATTATGCCCATAATACAGATAGCTAGTATCAAGAAAAACAGAGAAGTGAATGAGATGTCTACGGATTTCGCCGACTTTCCAGCATCCCATATAATTTGTGGACAACAGAGAATGACCCTGAATTTCCTCTAGTAATTGT
>JAJOOR010039884.1:0-10578 GCA_036250505.1 Solanum acaule | reverse complement strand
CCATAAGGACCCATAAACTTGAAGTAGAAATAGAGGATAAATGGTTGGACTTGTGGAAAGGAAGGTTTCCACAATCAAACCCACATACCTCAACTTTGGAGAATTCTTGATGAAGATTGGAATGGAGAATTGAAGCTTGAGATTGAGTTTTGAATCCGAAATTAGAGCTTAAGATCTTTGAATTTGGTTGAGGATCTTGGTGGAATTTTGGAGAGGGCTTAGAGAGTGTTTTGAAGTTAAAAAAAATGACTAAGTATGGGACATATCCCTTTTTTATAAAAATAATACGTCCCCAACACTTAGCCTCAAAAAAAAAAATAGCTCACTGGAAAATGCAAATCTGCACAGACAGGTTTTACGAAAATGATCATAACTCCTTTATCCTAACTCGGAATGAGGTGAAACCAAGTGCGTTGGAAAGCTAACTCAAAAAGCTTTAATTTAATAGGTTGTGACCCTTCCAGTTCCTTGTGTTCTAAGAGATATGCCCCTTTAAATTTGACCCTCAAAATCACATTTTTTGCGATTTTCAAATTTTGATACGGTTGCTCTAAAATTCGGGTTAGACCCATTTCCCACTCAATTTGACCCCATGAATAAGAATATGAAGTCAAATTTCCGAAATCATGCTCAGATTTTGAGATATATGGAAATTACAATTATAGGTGTTTCTGAAGTACATTTTCGGGGATTTTTGGGGTTGTTTCACTATGTCTGCCTGAGGTTCGTATAGTAGGGATTGAAATCTCTCCAATTGTATTCTCACTAGTGGGAACTTGAAAAAATTCCACAGGATTAGTTGAAGTAATAGGAACAATTTGTGTGTGAGGCATCACAGGATCAACAGGAACTGCAATCTCAAGAACTACTGGTGCTGCAGGAACATCTGAAGCTGAGCCTGATTCTGAAGCTGAATGAACATCTTCTAAGCAAGGTTCAGTACTAGGGACCAAAAAATCCTCTCCAACTGTGGGTTCAACAACAGTGCCTAAATGTTGGTCACAGGATTGAAAGGGAAAGATGTGTTCTAGAAAATGCACATCTCTGCTCACAGAAAAACATTTAGTTCTCAAGTCATAAAGCGTGTATCCTTTCTGTGTTGCACCGTATCCCAGCAGGACTAACTTAATTGCTCTGGCTCCAAACTTATCCCCCTTAATCAAGTTTGTTGCATAACATAGGCAACTTATAGTTCTCATGTGGGAAAGGTCACCTTGTTTACCATACAACATAAAATATAGAGAGTTGTTGCCTAAACTGGTAGATGAAACTCTGTTGATTATAAACACAGTAGCTAAAATGCATTTACCCCAAAATCTAATAGGCAATGATCCTTGAAATCTGATTGCTCTATCAGTCTCAAGTATGTGCATGTGCCTCCTCTCCACCACCCCATTCTGTTGGGGAGTGTAAGGATAAGAACTTTGATGTTCAATACCATAATCCTTAAACAATTTTCTGCATTGGGAATTAAAAAACTCCCCTCCATTATCAGATCTTAATATTTTTACTTTCTTCCCAAATTATTTAAGTTGCATAAGGAAAACCCAAGTCCATCTAGAATGGTCATCTACTAAGGTAAGAAAAAACTTAATGTTGTTATGTGTAACAGATTTATATGATCCCCATACATCTATGTGTATCAAATCAAAACATTGAGATGCTCTACTATTACTGGAATGAAAAGGAATTCTAGTTTGCCTTGCAATTGGGCATACATCACAATTATTCAACACAAGAGCATGACTATCCTTGACTACATCAAGTTTTCTAAGTACTGCCATGGGTACATGCCCTATTCTTTTATGCCATAAAATGCCTTCTTCATTGCATCTTGTAACAACCAAAGATTTAATCTCGGTGTCTTCATTTTCTACCTTGAATCCCAGTGTATATAAACCATATTGCTCAGTACCAATATCCTTCACCTTCCCAGTGAAGAGATCCTGTAAAATGAAAAAATTAGGAAAGAAAATGGCACAACAATTCAGCTCTTTTGTCAACTTGGACACAGACAAGAGATTAAATTGAAATGTTGGCACACATAGCACATTGTGAACTACATCACCTTCATTTAGCTGACAGTTGCCAGACTGAGTAATCACAACTGATTCACCATATGATCAGTAGCACCACTATATACTATCCATTTGGCATGTCTATGAGGTAAAAGTGTGTGAGAAATAGTGCTAGCAAAAATACATGCTTGAGACACATTAGAATCATGTATACCTCCCTGATTGACATTAGACTCTTGAAGTGTTGGTTTGTTCATCATTCTAAGAATCTGGCTATACTGATCTTGAGTGAAGTATGGCTGCATCATTGTGTTATTTTGAGATTTAGTAGGCATAATAGATGTTGCATTAACTTTCTTCTTTCCCTTGTAATCAGCAGGGTAGCCTATCAACTTGTAACAAGTCTCCTTGGTGTGGCCTTTCATGTTGCAGTAACTACATTGCAAAAGTTTGTAGCTAGCTTCCTTTGAATGACCTCTCATGTTGCAGAAATCACAATACACATGAGGAGACCTCCTTGAACGATTGGAAGAACTTGCTCCTGAATTTCCATTAGATGATCCTACACCACCAGGATAGCCAAGTCCTCCTAAGCTACTACTATGGCTTTCATATCTATGAGAAAACAATGTTGTAGGATCAACTAAAACACTTCCAGAAGAGTGTTCACCAGCTAATACTTGTTGACTTTCATCTTGAATGATCATAACATAGCATTGATTGACACCTAGGGGTGGATTCATCAGAAGAATTTGGCTACGAGCCTGACTGTAGTTGTCGTTCAGTCCCATAAAAAATTGTAATAATTTTTGTCTTAGAAATCTTTCAGTATAGTCCTTAGATTTAGCACATTTACACGTAGGAGGTGGAATGATGGAATCATACTCATCCCAAAGACCCTACAATTTAGAGTAGTAAACAAATACATGAGAAACTCCCTGAGTTAGCGTAGCAATTTCCTTGTGAAGATGAAAAATCCTCGATACGTTCACTTTATAAAATTGATCTCTCAAATCGTTCCAAACAGCATATGCACTCGAACAAAATAGAATACCACTGACGAGTTCCTTACTTACATTGTTTCAAATCCACGAAATCACCATAGCATTACATCGATCCCAATCCTGTTTCTCAGAATCGATTTTGAAATCCACCCACTTGACAAGTCCATCAATGAAACCTAACGTGTTTCTCATCAACAAGTTCAAATGCATAGCACGACTCCAAATCGTATAATTCTCCATCCCTATAAGTTGAATTCCAATCTGGACAGCTCCAGCTACATCAGAGGAGGATAAAAAAAGTGGATGATTATGATCTAGTTTTGCCGCCATAGATAATCAACTTAAATGATCTGTCACTACTTCACAAACACTCTGCGGAAAAAAACTCTTAGATTCACTCACTGTAGCTCTGATACCATGTTGAATTTAAGAACAGATCGTCAATTTGGATTATGAACTAAAACAGAGCACAAAGCTTCATCTGCTATTGAGAGAATTTTCCAGATTGTATCACTATATAAGCATTGTAGTTAGTATACTGATTTTGTGGAGGGGGTAAAGGTCCTCCATAAAGTTTGGTATCGTAACAACAATTTCGGCTAAAGTTGGAGTATTTTTCAGACCCTTTTCCCTAAAAATAACTCTAATATTATTTAATTGATTAATTGAATCTACAATAGCTTTTATATGGATTGTTCATGTACGAGATGTCCGTGTCTATTGAAAGATGTATGCTCTCATCGCACTTATTGCTTTCAAATTGAAAAAACTAAAATACCCGAATTAAATCGAATCAAACCGTAGTTATTTTCTTATTTGATTTTAGAAATTTAAATACCGACTGTTTGATTATAATTTTAACCAATAATCACTCCAAAACAAACCATGAAAACCGCTAAAATAATACTCAAATATACAAAAAATATATTTAATTTGTTGTTGCGTTCATCATATGCCATTTTACTAGGTTAAGTTAAATAAAATAATATTAAATATTTTCAAAATTTATAATGAGATTATGGCCAGTAGAGATAAATATACTGTTCAAATATAAATTTGATATTCAATTTCTTTGAGCTAAATTTTATATTTAATTTATAAGAAATTTACTTGATATGAAAAAATTATTAATTTATAATCTTATGCTTCCTTTTAAAATTTTGAATCATAAATTTCATATTTTGAATCGATTTATGAAAATTACACAAATTAAATAATACTATAAATTATATATGATGATAACAAATTTCACATTATTAATACAATGAACTCTTTTTATTAAGAAAATATATAAGTAGTAGAATAAAAATTTACAAAAATAATATATTTTGTATGTAGTAATTATTTTTTTTCGCGTATCAACTACGCGTGTATTTTCCCGTTCAAATAGGCAGTACTAACCTCATTTTTAAAGGGCATTGAGCCACCCCTATATTATTCTTTTTCTTAATTAACGAAGGAATTTTTGCATGTTGGAATTTCGGTGATATGTCCGATCAAAACCCTAAACCCTTAATCTATTATCTTAATATTCTAAGGAAAATTCAAGAAAAGAAAATTTTCAAGAACCTATTGGGTTTTTTCAAGAAAATTCAAGTACTTTTTTAAAAATAAGTTAAGTTGTCATCCTGACAGTGTATGTTAAAGGATGTTCAAGAATTTGTTTTCCCTTGCTTTCGCCTGTTAAGTAATGTACTACTTCTCTTCCCATTTTCTTGATATTATTCTTTTTAATTCATTAAGAAAAAGAAAAGGTTCTGGTACTTCCCTTTCATCATAAATTCCCCTCATGATCTTCGTGTATTTTAAGTCTCATTTTAGTAGCGGCTATATTAATCTGTAGATCATGACGCATATGGGTGTTACAATACGTCTTCGATCAAGAAGAACATAATTTAAAATCAAAGATTCTAAATCTGCAAATTCAGCATTACTATTCGTTGAACTAATCAGAAATTCCTTTTATATAGTGGGTATACATGGACATCAACAATATAAATACACCATTGTTGACTTTTGTGTTACATATATACCTTTTCTTCTATTAGTATGATGCTCCATTCTAGTTTCAAAGTTTTTTTTTTTTTTTCAAATGAATATTTTTATATCACAACACTATTTCTTTATTACCATGAGATTTACATCCTTGTAGGACTGTTCTTTTTATGTTTGTTATTCTTATAAGTTGTGTTCTCATAAGTTGAACTTTAACCCAGTTTCCATTTGCTATATGCATGGGATCTGCTATGTTAAGGTCAATGATAATGGTAAGTATTAGTTTCTTTGACATTGATCTAATGCTTTTTGATGGGCATAAGTTCTGCTCAATTTATTATTTTAGTTGTACCTTCTTCTGAAGGATATGGTGTCTCATGAGATGGACTGATACTGAGGAGAGAAAGATATGGTAATCATTTTGCAAAATATTGGACTGCCAACTATTATGTTCATAACTTGAAATGGTTGTCGTAGTATATAGGGTTGCATGCATTACTCAACTGATTGGCTGTTTGACGGTTTGTGTTCGTTAGTATCTCTTTACAGATGTCCTTTTATTTATTGTTTTGTGGGTTTACTTGTAATTGGGGAAACTGGGATGATTGTACACGACACAAAATATTTATGCTTACATTCTGTTTTTTGCTTTTATTGTATGATGTTCATGTACATCGCATTGCTGGTGCCTTATTTGCAATAAAATACTTTCTTTATCTGTACCGCATCCCAAAGCATATATAAATAGAGAGCGACGAATATATTTTTTGTTGATCACAACTGTATGTAGATATTTTTTGATTATTTATTCTAAGCTAAAGTTGAGTTGGAACATACATATTGGTACTTAGGTACTTATTAAATGTCCCTGGTTCTTATTTGTCAATTAGAACACGTCACTTGTTCATTTTTGTTTCATGTTAGATGTGCAATCAACTTGTCAGAAATGATGTGTAACATTGAACTCCCTTTGTTGGCACCATTGATACTGACTGTGTTAATCTGATAAAAGCTATTTTAATGTGTTTTTCAAGAATCTCTTGTGGTGACTAGTTGAATATTCTTAATGGTACTTGTACGATTGGTGCCCTGTCCTTCTCTTTATTGAGAAAATAGTCGCGAATCTCTGGACTGGAAGTGACTTTGTCGGTGAGAGCAATTGTAGAAGTAGTCAAATCAGCTCCGCCATTTTGCCACTACAAAAAGAAGTTCTTTGCCACGAGTGAGTTTTCAAGAAAGGCAGCAGGAAATAAGAATATTAAGACTGTTCATGATGTGCCACTCAGACCATGTAATTAGTCCTTGAGTGCTTGTTTGTGTTAATAATCAACGATGTTAGAAAATGTGTGCAACTAGTTATTGTTCTTTTCCATCACGCAACTAAAGCTGTAAGGAGACTGCATCATTCTGCAGAAGCTATCTGCTTGGAGCTTCAACGGCAGTCATCCCATCAATGTGATCAATCTTCCACCCCAAGTTGTGGTGATGGTGTATTCTCTAATGAAAGGTAATGTTATCAAATTTCTTGGGGGGATTAGGTCTCGTTCTGATATTATCTCAATCAAATATGTTAGTAATTCACACGAGCTGATGTTTCTCTCTTCATGTCAAGTGTGAAACTGAAACTTGTTAACATTTGGAATAGCAAATTAGAAGCTCTAGGGGAGTGCACAGGTACACGGGATGAGGAGTCAAAAGAAAGTGAACTATTCCTGCCATTCATTCCTGACGTGAATAAGAGCTGAATTTTTCTACTGCATGTTTCAGTTAATTAGCTTCATTTCTTTCATCCAGTTTTCAAGATTATCTTAGAGCATTCTTATTAATCATGAAAACATTAGATATTACAATGTCTTTTTCCAAGTCTCCTAGGCCATAAAATAGTCTCTTTCAAATTCCATCCTGCTTGTGTGTCATGCTTGATATTTTTTATTCAAATTTTCAGAATTTTCACAGACAAAATCTCAAAGTTTCTTACTGAAGAAAAGGAGTGATATAGGGTGCTTTGTCTTTTGCTTCATCACTTTGTGACTGTCTGGCGGAGTTTATTCTTGTGTAGAAACTTGGGCCCATGTCGAGATAAATGTGCGTTCCTTTTTACATAGTCAATGATTATGATCTTTTGTTTGATTCTAGCATTTATCTTCGTTGAACATTATACTCATTGTCATGTTCTACAGCATGCTGCAGATGAGTGAATTTGTTTGGAAGAACTGTGTGAGAAGGTAGTGATTGTCTAAAAACTCATTGAAGTGTCATTTCAAGTTGGAGTCTGTAACTTACTGAATTATCAGGTCCTATCTGGAAAAATGAGGACAACAACCTATCTTGATTCTGAGCAAGAAATGGTATGTTTATTTTGGTCATAGGTAAAACTGATTTCGAGTCTTTGACCATGCTTTCGCAGGTCATGCCCGAGACCAAATTCAAAAATGGGGTTGGATCTGCAATATTCATTCTCAAGCTTCAAGATCATTTACCAAGTAAGTTACGATCTTTGTTTGGAGTTTCATGTCACAACCAGTCTATGGAACTTAAGGAAACTGTCATTTACATTGCACTTAATTTTGCAACTGTTAAAATGATCAGATGCAGAATGTGACAAAGTTAGTTAGTTAACAGAAACAGTTGAATTAAATTCACTGTTGAAGAAAGTTTGTTACAAGTTGTTAGGCTGACATGTGCATTAGTTGTGATTAGTTTAGAACCTTCTAGATGCTTCTACAATTCTGTAATTTGTGTCTATAAAAGCATTGAGAATGCTTCACATTGTAGTTAGACGAATATACAGATCAATATGAAATCCTCTCTTCTTCTCTCTTTCTAATTCCTTGTTCATCTCTGTCTAGAAGAGCTTCAAGCGCGAGATTTTATCATGGTATCAGAGCACTCGATCCTAGCTAATTAGGAGCAGTGTTATTACTCAGATTAGAGATACTTCAGCAGGATAGTTGGAGTAGTTGAAGATGGTAGCAATGGTGATCCCAAAGATAGATCAAAATGATCCTCTGTACATTGGCCAGTCAGATGCTTCAGGAGCTGTTTTGATTCCCATCAAGTTGACAGGATCAGAGAACTATGGGATCTGGAGTAGGTCAATGAGGATTGCTTTGTTAGGGAAGATGAAGTATGGTTTTGTTACAAGAGCTTGCACCAGAGCTCTGTACAAAGATGAATTACATGAGCAATGGGAAACTTGTAATGCAATCGTGTTATCCTGGATAATGAATACAGTTAGTGAAGATCTCTTAAGTGGAATTGTATATGCCACAACTGCTTTCTTAGTTTGGGCTGATCTGAAGGAAAGGTTTGATAAGGTGAATCGCATGAGAATATACCAGCTACATAGAGAAATCACTACTCTGGCTCAAGGTACAAATTCAGTATCTCTTTACTTTACAAAGTTGAAGACTCTTTGGAGTGAATATGATGTTGTAGTCCCTAGTCCTGGCTATACATATCCTCAGTCAAAGGATTATGTTGATCATATACAACAATTGAGATTGATACAATTTTTGAGTGGCATGAATGAGTCCTATGACCAAGCTCATAGGCAGATCCTGCTCAAAGAAGCCACACCTACCATAAATCAAGCTTATGCTATGATCATAGAAGATGAGATTCAACAGTCAAACTATGTAGCAAATGTCATTCAAAAACCTGATCCAATGGCTATGAATGTACATAAGAATCAATGAAAGGAATATTACAAAGGAAGAAAGTGTGAGTTTTGTCACTTTACTGGTCATACCAAGGAGAATTGGTACAAACTGCTAGGCTATCCTGATGACTGGAAGAATAGAAGGAAATCTAATAATCTGAGGAATGCATAAGGGACCTCTTACTATGGTTATGGTGGTAAGCAATTTCCAGCTAACAATGTAAATTTTTTTGCAGGATTCTCACACTATGCAGGACAACATTCAACAAACCTTGCTGCTGGTGTTTTTCATTCACAGGAGGCTTCAACCAGCTTTGAGGAGGATAAGACTTTACACAAAGGACATGCATTCACAGACCAGGAGTATAAACAAATCATGGAGATGCTAAACAAAGATGTGAAGGAACCTAAGCAAGTCAACATGACAGGTAGATAAGACACAATAGAATCAGGTTCATCTACCAACAGGGGACAAAGTAGCTATTAGTCGTGTTGGTGAGGCATTGATTTTTGACAACAACAGTGTTAAAAATGTCCTCTGTGTACCAAACTTCAAGTTCAGCCTCCTGTCAGTTTCACAGATCACAAGGGAGCTATCTTGTTTTGTATCTTTTTATCCTGATTTCTGTGTCTTTCAGGACCTCTACAGTGGCAGGGTCAAGGAGATTGGTAAGGAGGAAGGAGGGCTGTATGTTGTTATTTGATTCTCATGTGAAGGTGGTAAGGTCAGACAATGGTACTGAGTTTTTTTAACTCTCACTGTACAACTTTGTTTCATGATTTAGGCATCTTGCATCAAAGTAGTTGCCCCCACACACCACAACAAAATGGTGTAGTAGAAAGAAAGCATAGACACATTCTGAATATTGCTAGAGCTATCAGATTTCAGTCACATTTGCCCATTAGATATTGGGGATTCTGTATCAAAGATGCAGTGTATTTGATGAATAGATTACCTTCTTCTGCCCTGGATAATGTGAGTCCTTATGAAATGTTCTATTCAACATTCCCCATCTCTCTCTCACCTAAGGGTAATATGATGCGCCTTGGTTATGTCACAATTGCCTAAAAGTGACAAGTTTGGAGAAAGAGTTATTCTTGTTATCCTCATAGGTTATTCAGAACTACAGAAAGGGTATATAATGTTGGATCTAAAATCAAACAAGTTATCTGTGAGTAGAGATGTGCATTTTGAAGAGGATGTGTTTCCTTTTACTACAACATTACCACAGACTGAGCTATTTACCAGCTCTGCTAGTTCCCATTTATTTCAAGATGTTAATCACCCCGACCATGGTGATGCTACTGAAAATGTTGACCCTGACCATGGTGATGCTCCTGAGAATGTTGAGGCTACTGAGATTCTATGTAATGAAGATTCCCAGTTTTCAACTAATAGTTCTGCAGACATCAGACCTGATATAAATTCTTCCCCTCCTGTCATGCCTACACCTATGGAACCTTCTATCAGAAAAACCTCCAGACTCACTAAAGCACCAATCTGGCTGCAAGACTACATCATTACTGGCAGGAAGCAAAGCAGTACTAGACATCCCTTGGCAAACTTTCTTAGCTATGAGAGGTTAACCTCATGTTATAGGAGTTATTTATGTAAAGTGTCTGACTATATGAAGCCTAAGAACTTCAAACAGGCAGCCAAGGATGACAGGTGGATTCTTGCCATGCAAGAGGAGATTAAGGCCCTTGAAGACAATAAGACCTGGCAGGTTGTTGACTTACCTGAGGGCATGCATACTGTTGGAGTCTAAAGGAGTCCCGATGATTTATATTAGGGCGATAAAGGACATGTACGGTGGAGCCAAGACTCGGGTTAGAACAGTTGGAGGAGACTCAGAACATTTCCCAGTTGAGATGGGGCTGCATCAGGGATCAGTCCTAA
>JAJOOR010039882.1:0-13664 GCA_036250505.1 Solanum acaule | reverse complement strand
CAGGATGATACTTCAACTTGTGTGTCAAATGGTCAGTGAATTCAGGCTTTCCATTCATCACTTCAGCGAAAATCGCTGACAAAACTTCAGACATTACAGCAAGAATGTTGGACTCAAACAGGACAATTGATGCCATACCAGAACCAACTGCTGTGCTATTTGTAATTGCAAATCCTTCCTTAGGCTGGAACTCGAAAAATCCACCACTAATACCAGCAACGCGGAACGCTTCTTCAGCATTAAGGATCTCACCATTGGGTCCAACAGCCTTGGAATTAGGCCTACCGATGAGCAAACCAGCAATGTATGATAGAGGGACAAGATCACCCGAGGCAGTGAGCGTGCCACGGAGGGGCAAACACGGGGTGATGTTGCTATTGATCAACTTTGTAATTGCTTCCAAGATTTCAAATCTAATGCCAGAGTAGCCTTGAAGCAGAGTGTTGATCCTAACAAGCATAGCAGCCCTTGTTGCTGAATGTGGCAATGTATGACAAGTTTCTGTTCCATTGCCAAATACTCCAGCATTCAAAAACCTGTAAAATCAGTTCATCAAGATTAAATTTTGAACTGAATTCTACTAACTATATACAAAATATAACAAGTGTCATCAATAGAGCATATGTCGAGGAAGAGCACCCTATTATTTGGACCAAACTATTGACAGCAGAAACATTTTTAGACTAAACTACTAACTCAAGTTATTTTTTTGTTCAATTTCGCATAGTTTAAAGACTTTTTTATGGTTTGCAAGTCTTCACACGTCCTTCCAAGTTGATAAATTTTTTATTTTTTTTTAAAAAAAGAAAAAACTTGAATGAAGTGAAATGATTAAAATATCCCCACCCATCACACACACCATTTCCATAAACCCCACATACATAAGTCAATTAAAGTAGGAGTAATATGATACGTCACATTATTTATTGACTTTATAACACTAATAAGTAACTTTTCATACTAACTTTAATATATGATAATTTGAAAAATAAACTAATAACTTGCTATAAAGGTTAAATTGCATTAATATGATCATATTATTTTACAATATGACAGTATATACTCCTTCCGTTCACTTTTACCTATCACTTACTTCTAAAATAGATTTTTATTTTTACTTGTCACTTTTTACATATCAAGAAAAGACAATTATATTTTTCCATGTTTTATCTTCAACATTAAATATTTATTCTCCAAATCACTTTTCCAAACCTAATACTAAATATCATTTAATAGAGATAGTTCGATAAAATACCTATATCCTATAAAATCTTTTTTTAGGCTATCTGATCATATGAAAAATAAATACGAGTAACGACGTAATCAAATAACACACAAAAATAAGACAGTCAGACAAGAGTGTAAAATAATCTTTGTAAGGACAAATGAGAGTTATAGTGAGTAATTGATTATTGTAATAGCTATTGACTCAGAATTACTAGATTATTTTTTATATATGCTTAATCATTTTTGCTTCTCTATATAGAGATTGAGATTTTTAACTTTTATACTCCGTCACGAAAATATAATTTTATTTTTATGTTATCAGATCATATGAAAAATAATTATAAAGTATGCACTGTTAAAAACACAAAAAATAAGATAACCGACATAACACAGAGAGTTATAGAAGTCATTACACTTTTAGATCACACGACGAATAACTAAAACTCTACAAGCACCGTCATGATCATCAATGATCCAAAAAAACAAGGTAGTCGACAAGCTATTTCGAAAAATGTAAAAAAAAAATTATTTACACTATCAATATATATATAAAAAAAAATTGATGAAAATTAAGTTGTTTAATTTACCTAATAAGTTCCTTTTGAAGACCACCTCCATTTTTGGTTCTTCTTTTAGAATTAGCACCAAAACCAGTAGTAATACCATAAATATCTCTTCCTTTACTGACACTATCCATAATCCAATCACTACTAGCTTTCACACAAGCCCTTGAACTTTCAGAAAGTTCCACTTTGACCCCACTAGTTTTGTTATTAGCATTTGCAATGGATGCAACTTGTCCAATAGTCAAATTCTCACCCTCAAGTTTCACAATTGGCTTCCTAAATTCATCCACCATCTTTTTCACTTCATCCAAATGACTCCCTCTTAAAGATTCAGCCGCCATTTCCCAATTCAATGGATCATGAACATTGACATGTACATTTTGTGCAATTGATGAGGCCATTGGATCAAGAAAATGGATAGAATTGTAGTTGAAAAACTTTAGAGAAAAATGGAATTTACTTGTAACAAAAAAAATGTTTTGATTTTTTTTCTTTTTTTGGTTGTGATAGAAGGTAAGTGTGGTGAGTATAAATAGAGGAACAAATGTTGGTACGTAAAAATTAAAAGTGGTGAATTTTAAGTGTAATTAACGGTTGAGATTTGAGGATAATGTGATTAATTCATGCAACATTGGATTTATTTATAATTGAATAAAGAGAAGATTTTGGTGGGGTTGGTGGATTTAGGATAGTGTTTGGAGTTGTTTTGGGTTGTTGGGAGAAAAAATGAGGGGTAATTTTACACTTTTCCTCTTGATATTGATTGATGAAATAAATAAAGGATTATCTAAGAAATTTAGTCAGTATTTAAAAAGGTAATTTTGGGACTCATCTAGGGTGAGGCATTGACAAAACGCTTCGAGGTTTACGTGTGAGGATTAGTTATGTGAGGCTTACACCTTAAGTGTCGACTGTAAACCTCTAAACATGCTTAATGTCCAGCGTTCACCTTCTTCTACAAATTATGTGTCAAATTCCTTAGTTAACAGTGTTGATTCTCATATATAATCCTTTGATAAATTAATGATACTTAATAATTTTTCATCGATAGAAATAACAAAATAGAGAGTAACTCGAATAATAAGTCGTGGTATTGCTAATTTACTATTTGAGAATACCGTAAGGGTGAATATCACTTAATATTTCTTTATAAGAACTATATGGTCAAATTTTACATCTTTCACTTATCATTGATTTTCATGATGTTGTCCTATGTCTTAAAATTATCATATTCTATTATTTCGTTATGTGAAAGTAATTTTATTTTTATTCATGAAGAAATGATACATTATGATACTTACAAAGTTTATTGATTATATGATAGTAATATATATTAAGAAATTGTGATTCTTTAATTATTTGAAATTTAAGATGCATGTTATGAGTTTATTTGTATCTCATAATAGCTTTTATATAATTACATAATTTATACTTAAACATTATATTAGAAGTTATATTTTCTATGAGTTTCTTTGATTATGTTCTAAAAGAATTAAAATTAGTATATTTTTTAGAATAATTTTTTATGTTATCATACAATTTTAATTTACTATATATCATAAGTTAAAAAAAATTAAAGATTCATGGGATTACGCCTCATGCCTTGGGACGTAAGTCTCATCTCCCCCTCCCTCTTTTAAAACACTGAGTTTAATTAGACTCCACTTTAATTATTGAAGTAGCAAGACCATAGATAAAATTCCTAATATTTGTATATTATGAGATATTTTGTATATGCGGATGTCCAGCAAATGTAATTTCTTCATCTTTTTATTATTTTTCATTGTTATGTTAGTATATTGTTTTTTACCTATCTCCGGAAGCTTCTATTTTTACATTTATCATCCATGCAACTCTTTTTTGTCCATGATTTCCCCCCTTAATGTCATGTATATGACATTCTTTTTGTCTACGTACCTCTATATAATACTATAAATAAAGGATGATAAGTTATACTGTATACACACTTCAAGATTTGAAAAACACTTATTGGAAGAATAAGAAAGTTAATCTCTTCCTGTCTCTCATTTCTTGTTTCATATTGTTACTCTTTTAAGTTAGTAAAACTTTATAACACGTTATCAGTACGAAAATATTGAGCTAAATGAAACTGTCATAATTAGCCAAACATATTCGTGAGTCACACGTTAATTTAAGAGATAAAATTCGTCCAAGTCATTATTTGTCCAACTATTGAAAGTTCTTTAAGAATGAGGTATGCAGGCACGCACATCTAACATACATTTCAACTATATTCAACATTTTTAGCAATTAAATATTACTCTTTTTGTCATGGTTTCATCTGTGTAATATTTTGTTTTAGTTTCTTAGTCATACACGATGAAAATTTCTCTTTAATTTGGATAAACTAATCTGCCATAATTTTTTTTTTAAAAGAACGTGTCAAAGTTAATTTTGTGATATGGAGTACTATCAATGAGTTGGTGAGTCAAATAAGGAGTTTTGATGCACTATTTCTATTGGTCCAATTTAATTAAATATGAATGATATGTTCCATTCAGATACTTTTCTAAATATCGAGGTGCCTAATTTGGATGAAATTGTTACCCATTCCAAGCCTCTAGTTTTTCGGATAAAGTATTTATACAAACTTATATTTTTTATGTCTTCATAAATTTGTTTATTTTTTACTTGACACACCTATTAAGAAAATAATAATTAGTGATTTTATCACTTTGCCCCTATTATATTATGATAAGTTCTAACGACTTTAAATGTTTCGGAAAAGAATTGAAGAATTTAAAAGGCAGATTTCATATTGATTTTCTTTCAAATGCTAATATGAAATATTTGTATATATTTATATCCAGTAGATCCACTACAACAAAAATAACTTTTAGCAACAATAAATAGACACATTAATAAGAGTGTTAAAGTTTTTACCTGCATTAGTTAAGTGTCACTAGATCCAATGTCACTAAAGACTTTAGGGACATATATAAAGAGTGTTAATTGCCGCTAAAAATACATATTTAGCAGCAATTGAGCTATTGTCGTTAATTAATTGCCGCTAAAGATCATTTTTGATGTAGTGAGAGGTGGTCTAATGAAATCTCATTATGATTAAATTTGCTTAAGTCTATAATTATCAGCGGTGATAATATAAATTTAAAAGGTTTGAGAGTTAATCTCATTGTATTTTGAGTTATTATGTCATTAATTAAGGATAAAACGATGGATTCAAGTCCTAATGCATTATAGACTATAGTTATGATATAATGATGATTTAGATAAAATAATATACTTTTGATGAAAAGTCATGCTCGGCCCATTGATTTGTTCCATTCCACGAGGAGAATAGAGTAGTGTATAATAAGTCTGAAATAAGACAAGTGGTTGAATGTAGGAAAAATTACATAATATGACAATTATGTGATATGTATTTACTATACATAATTATAGTCTAAATAATTACAATTTGTAGCTACAATTATAATTTTATAACAAACTTATGTCCTCCCTCCTTCTCTTGTTCATATCTCTCGTCTCTCTCTATCCTCTCTCACTCGCTTGATCGCTCATTTTCTCTCTGCCCTCTCTCGTTCTCTCTACAATTGGCAGAGCACAATTTTATTATATATGTATTATTTATATAAATACAAATAGACATGATACTGAAGCATGGATCTCGCAACTGTGCATTTTAAGGAGCAAATGGTTAAGTTGAAAGTGTTGAAGGTCATGAATAAGTCGGGTGTGAAGATTATGCTTAGTAAGATTGGCATAAAAAGCAATAAAGTAAACATCCTAATTTCACAATAGAAACATTTATCTATTATATAATCACTAAACTTAAAGTTACAACACGAAAGTGTAATATTATGTAATTTTAGTCTTAGAAGATGAAAAACTAAAATTCAAAGAAACTGAATGAGAGGACTAGACATTTTTCTCAACAATCTGCATAATCCCTTAATCACATGTCATTACCCCTTTTGATAGAACTATTCTCGTACCCACGTCTACTCAACCCGGATCCCAAATTAACCTCACTACAAGAGAAGTTTGAATTACATGGAAATTTTCCTAGGGATTATGTATGAAGATTCGCAAGAAAATAAGTTTCCTGCGGATTTTCCTATAAAAAAGAATTCGAAGGTAAAACCTTCGTAGGTAATTTTTTCCTGCGAATTTAAAAACCCCCAACTAATTTATCTAAGGATTTAAATTTCATAGGTAAATTACTTGCGAATTTTCTTGCAAAAAATACAAAAAATAAAAATGAATTTTCGTATCAATTTATTTGCAAGTAAAGCACAGAAAGATATTCAAATAAATTTCTTTAAATAATATTAATTATTATCTCCTATTTATTTATTTTATTATTCATTGACCCACCTATTGCATAATTTCTTAAGTGCCCAATCCCCCATGAGATTCAATTTAATTGCCCTCATAATGCTAAGTCCCATAAGATTCCATGCCCACTCATTTATAGTTGCTCCTTGAAATTCCATTCTACCAATATTCTAAGTCATAGCATTATAAATGCTAAAAAAATTTATGTCTTTTTGCGATGTGGTACAAAAGATACCATGACACTAGACTAATTTTTTGTGTCTTTCTCCAATTTGGTTAATTTTTAAAACAATATTTAATTAATTTAATTAAGTATTTAAAATACCATTTAGATATTCATAAATTCTACAAAAGTACTCTTAATTTCACCTCATATCAATATGGTTATAAAATATATCTTATATATTCGCTAAAGTTCATGAAATTTGACTCTTAAAAAGTGAAACATAACAATTAGTTATATATTTAAAATAAATCACTACCACCCAACATTCATGAAAATTTTATGCTTACACTTCCTATGAGATAATGCCCAACTAAGCATAATTAACATAGACAAAATTTAAATTATACATACAAAGTTTTTATAAATAAATAATTGAAACTATAAATAAATTTATAAGTTTAAAGTGAAAGAAATTTATAATCAATAATTGATAGTATATCTTATTAGGTATTTGTGATATTTTTTAATTTTAATTTATTTAATAATTACATTTTAACATACTTAATTATATATTTGCAAATAAATATCATTTAATAACTTACTATATATAGAGAAATTATGTCATTTTTAATGCTTATAAAAAATATCAATTGGATACAAGTAAAATTTATTTATTTTTCATTTAATATGATTTTATCAAATGAAGGGTAATTAAACTTCACATTAATAATGTATATCATCGAATTTTTCTATACTTTAATATAATGCTTGACTTATTCAATAATACACAATTTAATATAAATAATATAATATAAAATCAAAATTAATTACATTTATTATAGTTATTTTTCTATTGGATAAATAACTAGCCATATGATTTTAATGCTTTCTATCTTTTAAATTGAAAACAAAAAACAAAACAAAAAAACCACTTCATTGGTTTCTTATGATAAGTTAAAAATATTGATAATGACATAATTTGTAGTAATGTTCCAACACCATATTAGATTGATATTATTGTATAATAATTTATTTAATCTAAAAGTAGAGTAAATATTTAACAATAAAATTCATTCTAATGTCATTGTTATTTTTTATATTATTGTAATTTTTTATTTGGTTAAATATATTTAAAAGAAAATATTCCTCGAAGTTTTCAAATAAAACAAGTTCTTAGATTAAAAAAAACAGTTAAATTATATTTAAAAAAGTTCAAGTATGTATTCCTCAAAAAAGCTCCAATCAAATTCACAATAATGAAATCCCCAAGTAATTCTACAACTAAGAAAATACTCAAGTAAATCCTCAAGAAATAAATTCCCAACAAAAGTTGTGGAACATAAATCCCCAGGTAATACCACATATAAAATAATTTCAAAATAATTTTTTAAGTAATTATTTCTAGTTGGATCGGCAAATAAGTTTATTTAGGAATTTTCTTTCAAAAAAATTTAAAAATAGTTTTTTCCAATACTTGCGAATTTACCTATAAAAATGGTACTTGCAAATTATTAGCCCCAAATAATTTCCCTAGTAATAATTTTGCAAAAATGGCACCAAATTTACCTACCAATTTTTCTAGGGAAATATTTTTCGCAGGTAAAAAAGTCCAGAATTTAAGAATTTTATATTTTCACATGAAAATTCATAGGAAATTTCTGCGAAAATAATCCCCAAGTAAAATCTCCAGGTAATTTACATTTTCTAAGAGTGCTTGGCCCTATTGCTTGTTCACAACCCAATAATTTTTGTCGGCCCAATTACAACTTATATGGCATTAGTACCTAGACTTGGTTCATAACCTCTCTAAGAATGAACCATATTAGTTTAATACAAATACATAAGGCAACAAATGAATACAAATACAAATGGTATATTTCAATGATACAATACAAATGATAACTTTTTCAAGATAACAGATGATAACTGATACAAATATAAATACAAACATATAAGACAACAAATACAAATACAAACACACGGTGCAACACATAAATACAAATACACAAAGCAACACATGAATATAAATACAATATGTCGCCTCTCACCTCCCTCTCCTGATCCCGCTCGTCTAATTTTTATATAATTTAATTTATTAATTCAAATCAATTATCTTCTTGATACAATAAATACAACATGTATTCAATTTCTCTCTCTTTCAAATTTTCGTTCGCTTCTCGTCTTCCTCTTGCAGTCTCTCCTCCTTTTAACATGTAGTTATGAATCATTATTAAGTAAACTATAGTTATAAATCTCTGATTAATCTCAAACTATCGTCAACATTGTAGAAACTATAAAAAAAATGAAAAAAATTATGTGTTCTTAGAGTGGTCTTCAAAATATGGAGGTAATTTTTTGCCATCAAATTGGAACTGAAGGTCATTGTGCTGTGATTGGCATGCTATCTAATTGATAAATATAATTATTAAACCTCCATCAAATTAAAAGAAAGAAAAATAAAGATAATTTTTATCTTTCAAATTCAGAAGTAATGTTGAGATGGGTCATATAAATTTGATAAATGTCAAGACTTGGCAATGAGATTATAATAAAAATTTATGAAGCACATACATATGATTGTAGTCCATTTTGTTGAAAAAAATGTGTCTTGTGATAAATAATGTAAATATTCAATCCAAAAGATAATGAAAATTATGAATAATGATATACGATAAATATCGAACCTTACCTCTATGAGCATGTCAAATTATTTTGATCATTAACATTCATTGATCACGTGTTGTAGCAAATCAAATTAAAATAGTTATAACCAAATTCATCGATCAATGAGAATAAAGTATCAATTCAATATCCTCAACTAAGATACACAACTATTAAAAGAGTTAGCTTTAAGTGCTCCAACAAAGAAAAAAGACTAATCAGTTTAGATTTAAAATGAAATCTCTGAGCAACAATAAACTCACTAGGGAGTCCTAAACAATGAAGTAAAATAATTTTTAGTTACTTTTAAGAAGATAACATCACCCAATTATTCATATTTTCTTCAAAAATATACTTGACACAATAAAATATTTTTCTCTCTCCTAATACAATGACATGTCACATTATTCCCGATTTGTTTAACCAATAAATTTTTAACTCTTTTAAATCATCTATATTTTATACCCAATAAAATAATTACCTTTTCATATTGTTAATAAAAGGAAATTTTATTGTTGTTAAAAATGTTATGTCACATTTTTACCTCCGTTTACTTTTAATAAACTTATTTTTATTTGTTTATTATATTAAAAATAAAGTTGCATTTGTATTGATCTATTTTAACTAATCAAAAATAAAATAAAAAGGAATTTATTTTAAATTTTAGCATTAATAATTCATTCTAGATTATTTTCTATTTTTAGTTACTTTAGCATATCAAGAGAAAGATAATTTATTTTTCTATTATTACTTTTAACATTATTTATTTATTCTAAATCATTTCTCAAATCATTCATTCTTTTAAGTTCTTAAAGAATGTACAAAGTGCACATGAAAAAACAAGTAAAAGTTAAAAAAAAGAAAGAAAAAAAAAAAAAGTGACATTAGAAAACAGTTTTCCGGTACTCAATAAAAAATCAAGAGGAATGTTGGGAGAAGACACTGACATGAGCGTCCAAGAATCCGACCTACTTCACCAGAGCACCAAAAAATAGAAAGAAGATGAAGATCATGCAAATCCTAGTCAAAAAGAAAGTTTTCTAGAAACCCTCCTATCTAGAGCAGGAGAACTGAATATAAATTTTGTTACACAAGGATTAGAGAGTATAAATTTTCATGATGAACAAGACAACCCCCACAACCATCCAAATTTCATCCCGATAACAACAACAAAGACTCTATTCACCTCGAAACAATCCTTGATTGTTAAGCTAATTGGGAGAAAGATGGGATATCAACAACTTCAAAATCGCCTCCAAGCCCTATGACAACCTACAGAAAGGATAAGCCTCATTGACCTTGGTGAAGATTTTTATCTTATAAAACTTACCAAGCCCGAAAACTATGAAAAAAAATACTCCATCAAGGACCTTGGTTTATGGGAGCACAATTCATTACAATCCGCAAATGGAAACCAAAATTCAATCCTTCTACAACACATTAACAATACAACAGTTTGGGTAAGACTTCCTGAACTCCCGACAGAATTTTATGACCTTACCATCTTAAAGAAAATAGGAAACCAAATAGGAACCATCCTTAAGATAGACACTGTTACTATGAACACCACGAGAGGAAGATACACTAGACTTTGCATTCTAGCCCTACCCTCGAAACCGCTACCTACAGACATCCTAATAGGAACACATCTTCAAAAAATACACTATGAACCCTCTACACTCCTGTGTACCCATTGTGGTAGACTTGGACACCTAGTTCATACTTGCCAATACAAACCTACTAATATACCGTCCACATCCAGCAACAATAACGAACCAAAAACTCCCCAGAATAATGCAAAAAATGAGCCAAATGAAAACATAGGGTGGACAACAGTAGTATACCCCAAAAGGAAGAAACCTAGCCTACACAAAAACATGCATGAGGATAATAGCCAATCTCCCATACATATACCATCCACAAACAACCACACTAGATAACAAATAACAAACAATAATTAACATTGATAGCATGCTAGAACCACAAAATCACCAAACTCCAAGCGAAATCCAAACCAATGAAACCAAATTTGACCCACATGTTCCATGCTATCAACATGTGAAAATGACATGGGCACGACCCACGTCAGTGGAATGTGATAACATAGGACATGTGAAGAAAATTGTTTCCAAGTTCTCCGGAGCCTCTACAGGCTACGTGGAAAAAAATAGCCCCATAAAATTAGATACAATAATCCAAAAAAAACTAGGAAATTCCCCCACTTTAACCTACAAAGGTAGTTCTACCAACACCACAAACACTTCAAAAAATACACATCAAGAAAATTCCCCTAATCTTGGGAAAATCTGTATTGATCAACAAAAGTTACCTACCTCCACTAATTCTAAACCTAACACAAAAACACATGTTCAAAAGAAACTAAATGAAAAGGAGGCTACTTACGAGATAGACAATGAGATCATGGAAAACCAACAAAGACACAATTTCACTTTTGAAGCCAAATCAACCCATATGATTAAGACTACTACACGTCCACCAAACAGTAAAAAAGGACAAGAAAATCCTAGAGTACATGTTAGGAACGATACCAACAGCCAATTAGATAAGAATGGTGTAAGCAATATAAACACTACTCAAATTATATTTCATCACCCAAACGCAAACCAAACTTCAGCTAGCAATGCCACAATTCAACAATCACTTACTCCACCTCCACCACCAAAACTCCCCCCAACGCCAAAACTTTCGACCAATAATGAACAACATCATCATACATCCTCTCCACAACCAACATACTCCACCCTTCCCACAACTTCCAGTTCAAAATCACCACCATTACGAGAACATATATACCACTACTAGGATTTTCTCATCACATCTCGATGAATTCTGTATTTCAGAACCTGACAAACCCATACACCCCCTTCGATCAACTGTACCAAACTCAAAACTACCACTTGCTCTCAACCTTCCCACAAGCAGTTCAAGTCACTTTGTACTCAACTCTGGAGGATATGCTTAACATTCCTCAGAATGTACACCCACCAACTCCACTGTCAACCTTAATAGAAGAGCGACTAACAAACAACTCCACTGTCAACCTTAATAGAAGAGCGACTAACAAACAATCTTATACGACTAGGTTCGACTAAACTAGAATTGACACATAAGTTAACCACCTTGGAATCCTACCATCTACTCTATCATCCAACAACACTCTCCAACTTGAATATGTAGCATCTTATGCTTATACACTGATTGAGAAACTTTGTGAGTTGCTCGTTACAACAGATACTGGACATGCAGACACCAAACCTGGAAGATGAGGAAACCATGAGATACGAGGAAGATGAGGATATAGAAGATCATGTAATACCACAGATGCAGGAAGGGGATCCATCATCCTCTATACAACATCAATGCACTCAATAAATGAGGGAAGATGTACTAAACATGCTAGATCCTCTTACTCAAACACTATAGTTGAAGGAACCATTGACGCTGGAGATGCAAAAAGGTATGGAAATGAAATTCATAATAATAATATCGCATCAAATGAAGAAGGCTTCCATAAACATACGTTACCACAATCTGATCAACGAAATGAATTATGTGATACTAGTTATACTTTCATCACAAAACAATCAGAGAGCAACAATGGAGAAAATGAACTACAACTCTTCAACAATAAACCTGGATATGACATTGATACTAGGAAGGAGCTCGAGTACACAAGAGGAACCTTTAATGAAGATACTCCTTTGGAATTGTAGAGGTGCCCATAACACAAATTTCATGAGTAACTTATGTGCTTTGATTGTACTAAACAACCCTATTATTCTAACACTTATAGAATCTAGGATGGAGGATCACAATAGGATACTCCAAGCTTTGAACTTCACTGATGTAATACAAGTCCTGACAATTGGCTATTCAAGAGGGATCACGCTACTTTGCAGGAGTACATAGGTAGCAATTGAGCCATTTGTTCTCACTGACCAGGAGATACATACGACTATTGAGGTATGACCTACAACTACTAAATGGATGTTTTCTATTATTTATGCTAAGCATAGTTATAGATGTATGAAAACACTTTGGGAAAACCTACGAAATATTACCAAAAAAATTAATGGTCCGTGGCTAATTAGTGGAGATTTTAACGAAATTACAAATGCTTCCTAAAAGTTTAGGGGGGGGGGGGGGAACCTATCAACAATAACAAAAGTTTTACTTTCATAAATTGCTTAGACGATATGGATATGATTGACTTATGTTTTACTGGACAAAAATAAACATGGACGAACAAGCATAAAAATAACAAAACACATATCATGGAACGACTTGATCGATTCCTTAGTAATCATGATTGGCTAAAATTGTTCCCAGATTCAAATGTCCAACATCTCTCATGCACTCACTCTGACCACTGCCATGTATTGTTAAATTGCTTAAAAAGACATGCAAATGTTAGTAAAGCTTTTAGATTTGAAACCATATGGCTCAGGCATTCGAATTTCCCCAACTTAGTTAGTAACAACTGGAAAAATAATGGAAATTATAATAATGCACTAGAAAGATCACTAGTTACTGCATTAAAATTATGGAATAGTGTAACGACCCTAAAAACGAACTAGTGAAACTAGAGCCTCACATGTGAGTTTAGAGTTGAGAACTTGATGAAATGATGAGAAATGACCGTGACGTCCGGAAACTAGTCATTTGAACTAGTGAGTTGTAAGGGTCAACTTTAAATGGTCATA
>JAJOOR010039881.1:0-11415 GCA_036250505.1 Solanum acaule | reverse complement strand
AGTTCAACAACAAACGTCATTTTTGACAAGAGCTCTAGGGTTAACACTTCATTTTTAATTTCTGCTGATTTTAAGATGTTGACAGATCTGTCCAGGTATGATTTTCTAAGACATTTTGTTATGCACTTTTATGTTCTTATTCTTGTTCTCTCCATGAATTTCTTTGAGATATGAAGTTTGCCATTGTTCTAGGTAAATTCCTTTACGAGTTATGCTTAAATTTGTCCCAATAGTTCAAATGTTAATATTGCCCCTTTCGGTTGAATATGACCTGCTATTATATGAGAAAATATTAGTGAAGAGTCGGCCGATTTCGATTAATAATGTGGTACCTTGATTTCTTTTGATTATACTAATTTGTTAATATTTTCTTGCATATAATTGACTACTTAAAATACCCAATAACTCTTTCTGATACTTGAACCATGATTTTTGGCTTGCTTTAAGGCAATACAATTTGTTTAAATTGATTTGATTGTTTGACTGATGCATTAAATTGATACTCTTGCCATAATATAAAGCTTGTCCATATACGTCAAAGTCTAGTTGCTTTGAGCTTAGGAATATTGACTGAAATTATATTTTATCCTTCACCCTTAAATAGTTACCTCTTTTGCCGATGATTTGTAATAATTGATTGATAACTTGTTAATTAATATTGCTTGTCTTATTTATCTGTAGACATATTTTAACATGTTAATTTTGGTAAGGTATTGCTTATTTGGTAGAATTTGACTAAATTTTTACTTGATTCGTATTTTGGTGATTGTGTGATTAATTTAGGTAAGAATTTGTCTACTGATTTTGCTTTTTAGCTGTTAAAGGAATATAATATTTCAAAATTCACTCTCTTTTGAAATAAGGAAAAATGATATTAATTGACTCAATTTATTTCTTTCCATTATTCGTGCCCTCCCCTTCACTATAAATAAATAAACCCCTGCTCTCATTCACTACTGACTCATGCTTGCATATTCCACAATAGCATAAAACACTCTGACATTCGTACATTGGCTTATATTCTCCAAAAATACTAAAAAAAATATATATATCTCTCTCTACTCTGAAAAGAATTATGTTCCTTCGGTTAAAAGCTTCCAAGTTCCTCTTTGTTTTGCTGTGTTCGGGTCTAGTATCGGATCAAGTTCGTCTGCATTGCTGATAAACTTTCTGCATAGTGGTCAGCCCTCCTTCATTAGTTTAAATTTTTTTTTGCATTATTTTATCATGAATGTTGTTGTGTGTTTGAAAACAAAATAAAAAGAAGCATCCGGGTTAGTTTCCTTATCCCTCATTTCGATGTGTGATTTTATATGACTTGGTGAAATTCGTATGTTTGCTGTAAATTGCTTTTATATGTCTATCTAATAGTTATTATCATGCTATGATCTCGGGTTGGGTGTTATTCTGTTAAACAAGTTTTGAACTTGAAGTTCAAGTTGAAAAGTCGCCATGAGATGAGATTACTTAATTTCTGTATTTTGAATTCGTATTTATTATTTATTTCAGTTTGTAATAATCTTGTAGCAACTCTAACTCTCTATATATAATATAACTTGGGGAATCGCCTAAGGGAGGAGGGGTTTACGTGCTACTTGTTTATTTGTTTATCGTAAATTAATTGTGTTGGCAAGCGTGCTTATAGAATTGTGTTTTGTTTGATAGTTCATAGTTTAATAAATCGGTTTTAGATCTAATAAAATAAGAAGTTATTATTGCTTGATCACTTGTTTAAACTTGTCTAATTAATGCTTTTTTTTTAAATTGATCTTGTTTAAATTAATTAATTGCCTATTGCATATCACTTTCTAGTATGTAGAACTAATAAATAAAATCAATCTCTGATCATAAATATTTTTTTTAAATGCATGCTTCTGCAATTCTGGAATTATGCTTATAAGGCTAACAATATGATAGAAAATCAAGAGTATAATTTTGTTGGTAGTAATGTTGATTCACATTTAGAAATCATGTCTATATGTTGTAGATTTGATTTTATCTATTTATAGTATATCATGCCTATAGGTGCTATGCAATATTTCAAACACCTAGAGATCATGTTCGTAGGAATTATTAATTAATCTCCAGCATGCTAATGACTGAAATAATATAATTTACTTCTGCCACTGTTTCCCAGCTCCTCGAAAACAACGTTCGACTTGCATGTGTTAAGCATATAGCTAGCGTTCCTTCTGAGCCATACAATTCTTGCGAGAGCTGGAGAAGCGTCTACGGGCAAAGCACCGTATCCATATAACAGCTTGCCACCTACGCTCCGCCATCCATTTCCAGCTTGTTTTAAAACTATAATTTGTTGTACATATTTGCTTAATTTTAGTTTATCCATTTAGAATATCGTGCCTATAGGTTTTAAGAAATAAGTTTAATATGGTAGTTATTAAGTTAATAATTTCAGCGTGTCAATAGACCAATCTAATTTGACTTTAATATCCTTGTTATGATAATTAGTTTAAATATTTAGGTTTTAATTAATGTAGTAACTTAATTATTTAGTCTAACAAATCTGATTTGTAACAATAGTTTTCAGCATGTCATTCACATAGATATTCTGCCTATAGGATTTAGTTAATTTCAGCATACTAGTAAAATCTGCCTATCAATTTATCTGTCTTTGAATAAAATTTGCTCAGTGTAATTTTGTCTATAGAATAATTATTTCTGCCATTTAAAGCAAAAAAATAATAATCATTTTTTGCATGTTTAAATAAGATCTGCAACTTCAATTATTCGCTTCCCTAGTTAATTTCAGTTTGAATTAATTATTTTTGCATACTGTTTCGATAATTAAAATCAGCTATCAAGAACTTTTCTGCAACTGCTACTTGCTGCCACATATTTATTTCTGCTTAAAATAAATTTCTGAAATTAGTAACTAAACCCGCCACTGTTTCGACATGTTTTTGCCCGTATATTTTTAGATAAATTAATTATGTCTAATAACTAAATAAAATTTGCCTTGTAATAATCTACTGCCCTTTAAGTTAAATAATTTTACTGTTGTATTATCTGTTTTGCTCACACACTTTGCATGCGACCTTTTCACTCTATCTGTGTTTGTCAGCATGTTTAATAAAATCTAGAGGCTAATATGGGATTTACGTGCTAAATGTTCATTCTATTTGTTTGACTTGGTGTCTAGGGGGTCTATTTAGAAGCATATATTTTATTTTAGTCTAAATTCACCCTATTAGTAGTCCAATGCCTATTGGACCTTAAGCGGGGATGCTAGGCACCTCTTTGGATGAAATGCATGTGGAAGGTGGGGTAGGGATAGTTTATGCCTTACGGATATGATGATATCGACTCAGGCTTAAAGCGACAAACCTTGGTTTTGTCTGACCCTACATGGAAGCCTATAGAAAAAGAAAAGTTGAGTGCTGATCCTAAAGTCTTTCAGATTCTCCCTTCCCTTTTATCCCTTTATTTGTTCATAATTATAATTGTTTGGGGTAACTTGAATAAAAAATAAAAATAAATATAATTGATTCTCCTATTTGATTGTGCAAATTTATGTCTCATCGCTTATCTATTTATTAATTGTTTAATATTTATTTGTTATTAAGTTATCACTTAGTCTTGCATGCTTAATTGATTGATTAAAATAACTAAAGTATCCTTAATTGTTTAATATTATTTTATCGCCTAGTTTTGCAGGTTTAATTAATTAAATAAATAAATGAAGTAATCTTAATTGTTAAATATTATGTTATCACCTAGTTTCTCATGCTTAATTAATTAAATAATGAATAATTGAAGTAACCTTAATTGTTAAACATCATTTATCACTTAGTAAGCATGTTTAAGTTAAATAACCTAAATAAATGAAGTGACCATAATTGCTACTTGTAACCCTCATATATTGCATGAGATACGGTCGGGACCCACATTTGTGGATCTCGAGGGATGCCTAACACCTTTCCGTTGAGGTAATTTGAACCCTTACCCTGATCTCTGCTTTGTTGACCTTAGTTAGATTTAGCTAGGTTAGATAGGTGCCCTAACGCGCCTTAATTTGTTAGGTGTCGACTCTTCAATCCATTCAAAGTCCAAAAGAGTTGTTAGGTCGAAGTTCGTCGTTTTGCGTAAAAACGGGGAGCGACAGAATGACGACTCTGCTAGGGATATTAGGTTCTGACCATTACGTGTTTCGTGCTTATGTGGGGTTTACTTCATCTGGTTATTTAATTGTTTGTTTGGTTATTAGCATGTTAAGTTGGTATTAGTTTTCCTTGTTTATTTGTTTTCTTATTTATTGCGTATTTTCCATGTTCCACCCCCTTTACCTCTTCCTTATGTGTTTATTTCCATGTTTCACCCTTTTTCTTTCCCCTTATTTGTTTACTTGCATGCTTAATCCCATACTCCATTTCCTTATTGGCTTGATCCTCTAAGCTGCTTATATGTTTACTTTTTTCTATTTATGCATGTATTTATTTATTTATTGCTTTCCTTAA
The DNA here is from genome assembly GCA_036250505.1 of Solanum acaule. Classification (NCBI taxonomy): domain Eukaryota; kingdom Viridiplantae; phylum Streptophyta; class Magnoliopsida; order Solanales; family Solanaceae; genus Solanum; species Solanum acaule. Next base: position 6,940 of record JAJOOR010039881.1, on the reverse strand, counting down.
AACTGTTTATGTGTTACCGCTTTTCATCCACATGTTACTGCTTTGATAAATTGTCATTCCGCTCATACTTTCCCCAATTGGGACCCTCTTTTTTTTTTTTAATTTTATATTTTATCGTGATGTTGTGCCTTTGCACCTCTCACAACTACTTCAATTCTCTTCAAATACCCATTATAGAGAGTCGACATATGCGTGGACGGAACGGATAGTTTTACTACCGGGAAACCATGAGCTTTCTCGCATAGAATCCCTTTCAAGTCCGTGTCAAGCCAACTCTTAGAAAGTTTACTTAGGTCATACATGCTGCATAAGCCCTAGGTGGTTCGACCTTTGGTGTCAATCTGCACAATTAGTAGCCACCCTATCGTCTAAAGTCTCCAACACCCTGTAGACAAATTGCATATTTATGTGTCAATGTGATCACAATATTTAAATTAAGCCAAATTTTGCCAAAATGGAGTTTAGAATTTGTCTGTTGGTTTGTTTGCAGAGTCATGGATGCTTTCCTCACCCTAAACCCGCAAATGGTCATAGATGTAATCTACAAGCTAAGGAACTGGTGGATTGATATTAAGAGAAACCACGAAAGAGAGATTCGACAGTTGTTGGGCAGTCTTACCTACCTCATATTTGTCATACCAAACTCTCACCTGATTAGGGCTTTGCTGGAATTTTGGGACCTTGTGAGGATGGTCTTCAAATTTATGGATTTTGACTTGGCACCAACGATTGAGGAGATAAGTGGTTTTACTGACCTGCCATACCATGAGTGTGAAATGATGATGCCATATAAGCCACCATCAAGTGAGTTCTTGAAAAGTCTGGGAATGAAGTCAAATCCAACCTTACCCTCTTTAGACCTTGAGTGGATTCATTTCGACTTTCTATATTCACGCTTTGGTCGAGATGATAGTTATCACTCTTTTAGTGGTGAGTTTGAGTGCTCCGTCGAGAGGTGGGAAACATATCGTCTAAATGCCTTTGCCATTGCCTATTAGGATCCCTTGTTTTTCCTAAAATAAGGGGGAGGATCGACACATGCTTGGCTTATGTGGTTCGAGATTTAGCTCAAAGAGAGGGCGAACCCAGGAAAACTATAGTGCCTATGATCCTGGTAGAAATAATAAGGAGTCTGTCATCATGCGTCAATGGTAGAATGTTTTTCGAGGGATGCAACCTTTTGCTGCAATTATGGGATATTGAACACTTCCACCTACGCTCTGACGCGGTAGACATCTTTCTTGGTTATGGCAACAAGATTGATAATCATCCAAGAAGAATGATAACTTTCACCACCCCTGTTGGATTCGTGGACTGGCAGATATTTTTGATAGAGCTTGAAAGCGGTCGCATCTAATGGAAGCTCCATTGGTTGTCCACCCCTCATGCAATAGTAAGAGGCGATGATTGATACTTCATTGAGCTCATTGGCTTAAAGGACGTTCAACCATACGCTCCTCTTCGAGTACTCCGCCAATTTGGGCGAACTCAAGTAATACCACTCCGGTCTGACATGGAGCAGTTTAAGTATGAATTTGGACAAGATAAACCACAAGTCCACGACATACTTCGAAGATGGGAGCAGGTGTTGTCCATTCCTATGGGTGCACGACAGGCCTTATGCACACGTGAGTATTACATATGGATCCTAAAAGAGGTTAAAGATAGAGAATTGAGTGGAGAAGGACACTATGGGCTCACTGATAAAAGGGAAAACATATGGGAACGCGACGTGTTGAAGATCGGGCATGAAGTCATTCCCACTACAAGAAGTCAATTGGTGCCAAGTTCTTGGAACCGATATCTTCAAGATTTCAGAATTTAGGATGAGTTTCCCATTATTATCCCCTTTCCCTTAGTTTATTTCAGTCTTGTTTTTTCAATTATGATGTATTTGTTCGAATTTTATATTAAATAAAGTTTGTTTATTTCCTCTAATCTAAACTCCAAATTGGCAAATAAGTCTTGAATTAATTATTGTGCATCACTTATATGTCGTCTTAGGCCTACCTCTGGCTCAACGAGGCTCCTTGCATTTAGGGCGTTTATCTTATAGCAATGTGTTTGCTATCTCAATTTATGAAATGTTCTAACTTGGGTTTTCTTTTGCTTTTACTCTTATTTTACCCTTCCCCAATGGTTGATCTGTAGACCATAGTTTACCACACGGTATCAAATGACGCTCTTCCTTCTCTTCCAAATGAGAACCGCAAAGGGAAGAGGAAAGCGACTAATGAGAAGATTATGAGTAAGACTATTGAAAAGAAACATCCTTCAGATGAGTTGGTCTCAAGCCTGCAAAAGAAAATAAAGGAATTAGAAGAAGAAGTGTCTGATATGCGCGGGTGGGCCAGGTTGTTACTCTCTGTTGATCCCACTCTAGAGACAAACATAGATAAGCCGCCTGTCACAAGTTAAGCCACTCTCCAAGATAATCCTCCACCCACTCACCCTACTTCTCAAAATCAACCAGGCTCCATTCAAATGCCACCAAAGAACACCCACTTTCCAAATTACCCATATCCTCCTCAACATCATGCTTATGCTTCCAGACCTCCATATTTTACTCCGAGTCTGCCGAGTCTTCCCTTACAAGCTCCTCAATATCAAACACCTCTGCACCAAGTCCCTTGGTATTGTGCGCTGCTCATACCATATCAAATTCCTCCATATCAAATGCCTACATATCAAAAGCCTACTTATCCTGCTCACAATGTCAAAACCCTTACTCAAAAACATATTCATGAAAATCTATTCAATGTTGAGAAGAGGCCCATCAAAATTTACACTCCTTTGACTGAGCCTATAGATCAATTCTATGAAAAGATGAGGCTTGCTGGTCACATCGCTCCTATAAGTGAAATAAGGATGAATACACGTGCAGGGTGGATTGAACCCTCTAAGGTTTGTGCTTATCACTCAGAGATGAAAGGACATACCATAGAAGAATGTCGTGATCTGAAAAACAAGATTCAACAATTGATTGATACCAAGATCATATGCTTGGAGGACTTCAAGCCAACGGAATCCCAACAGTGAACATGTCGAAGCTCATTTGAAGCAGTTTCCCAATAAAAGGCCTGCGCCGTTTAAGTTTATGTATTCTACATTCAGGTACCCATAGTAGCATGTGGGCAATAAAGTTGGTTAGAATTTATCATTCAGTTGTTGCTCAAGAAGGTTCTTTTAAATGTCGTGCTTATGCTCTTTGTAATTTGGAACTACGTCAGACCTGATTCCCGTTTAAGAGGGGATATGTAGGCGCTCCTATGGAGTTCGGTCTTATCATAATAAACAATTTGTTTTCCCCTTTGACTGTGTAACTGGGGTAGAATTTTTGAGAGGGTCTAAAAAAAAAATTCCATTAGAGGGACTTTTTCTTGCAGATCACGTAACTGGGGCAGAATTTTTGAGAGGGTCTTAAAAATTCCATCAGAGGGACATTTTCCTGCAAATTAGTAACTGGGGCAGAATTTTTGAAAGGGTCTCAAAAATTCCTACACACAAATCAGGACTGAGACAATTTTGAGAGGATCTAAAAAACTCACAGCAATCGAGCACAATCTACAACAAAAATCAGAATAGCAGAAGTTCTACACTGGGGCAGAAAATTTTGAGGGGACCTCAAATTTTTTGACAACACTTCAAAGGACATGCAAGCAGACATCAGAGGAGCATACTGTGCCAAATCAGGGATACAGATCAACCTCCCCTTTAACTAACTATTTTTTCTTTGAATGTAGAAAGACAAGTACACATACAAGAAGCAACTCCAACATCGCTCGAAGAATCAATGTACCACTATTCTAAGCCCGATAAATCACTAATCAATGGCATTCCATACTTCCAATAGGAAAAGGATCAAGCTCTATGCTCTAAAATTGCCAGTCAAATGGCACACTGTCCTTCCGATATGATGAAGGACCAAGCTATTTTATACGGAGTCCGACAATCGCAGTAAATGGTACCCTATCATTCCAATCAGACGGAAGGATCAAGCCACGTTATATCCTGAATAATTTCCATTCAATGACAATCTCTCCCTATTATAGTACGTAGGGTTAAGCTACAATACTCCAAGCTCAAAATTCGCCAACAAATGACACTCAATCCTTCCAAAAGGCGAAGGTCTATGCCTTCAAACAACTATCACTTGAGCCCGAGACTACATTGTGCCCGAAAATTGCATGTGCCCGAGGATTGCATTATTGCATGTGCCCGAGATTGCATTATGCCCGAAGATTGCATGTGCCCGAGACTGCATTGTGCCCGAGAATTGCATTATGCTGAAATCGCATGTGCCCAAAAATTGCATTGTGCTTGATATTGCATGAGCCCGAAGATTGTATTGTGCCCGATATTGCATATGCTTGAAGATTGCATTGTGCCCGATATTGCATGTGCCCGAAAATTGCATTGTGCCCGATATTGCATGTGCCCGAAGATTGCATTGTGCTCGATATTGCATGTGCCCGAGAATCGCATTGTGCCCGATATTGCATGAGCCCGAAGATTGCATTGTGCTCGATATTGCATGTGCCCGAGATATCGCATTGTGCCCGATATTGCATGTGCCCGAAGATTGCATTGTACCTGATATTGCATGTGTTCGAAGATTGCATTGTGCCTGATATTGCATGTGCTCGAGAATTGCATTGTGCCCGATATTACATTGTGCCCGATATTACATGTGCTCGAATAAATTCAAATCAAGTCACAAGTATCAACAGATGCCCAAATCACAGATATGCTTTCTTTACTCATTACTTATGTTCCTAAGGCGTCATGGTCTAAAGACATCATTTTCATGGCCTACGAACATCATATCATGGCCTAAGGATTTAATTTCTGTTTATCATGATCCAAATGTGTCATAGTCTAAAGGCATCACTTTTCATAGCTCGCATACAACATTTTCATGACCTGAGGATATTTTCTACGTATCATGGCCCTAGACATCATAGCCTAAGACATCATTTTCATAGTCTTAAGGCAAACATCATAGTCGATATGGGAAATTGTATCATTTTTACACTTACAGGTTATCTGATATATATTTGCTCTAATCACTTTATTTAGTCATATTACAAGCTACAGATTTGCAGAGACTAACATTTTGCAGGCTAGATCAATCACCCTCTGAGCTACTACTTCCATACTTACATGTCTATCGCAACAAAGGCCCTATCAAACTCTTTGCTACTCGTATTACCATTTTTCATTTAAACCTTGGCTGCTCATATTACCTCATCTTCATCGGATCCTTCGCTCTTAAATCGGAAATCTCTCTGTCATGCCTTTCTCGCTACTCTAATCCTATCCATTCAAGCCAAATATTGTTCTCGTTCGAATACCGTACCGCTCTTTTAATTCTTTAGGAGTTTTGTTTGCTCCTGAATCTAGAACTACACACAACCTGATTCTCGTATAACCAGAGATATGTAGGCGGCTTAATACCAAAGTCTCGGTCGTACCCCTTTCCAACTCTATATCGTTTCAACTGATTCCACTGACATCTCTTGTCAGTCGAACAAAATCGGCTACTAAGTCAACGTTGGTTGCCCGACAATTCATCCTTCATTCTCAAGCAACCAAGGGGAAGCTGTTGACACCCAATTTTGACCGACCTTTAACCATTTTTGGAATGCTATTTGATTAAATACGTAGTTTTAAAAACATATTTCATATTTAAAATTTTAATCAATTTTGTCTAAAAATTATATATTTTAGTATGCATGCTTTATAATATTATCGTAAATATTATTAAAATATTTTTAAAATTATAAGTAAAACTCGAAATAATTATTTTATTCAAATGTTTTAAATTTAAGTGATTTTTATTATATAAAATGTTCTAATATTTGTAATATTTTAATTGGATAGCAATTCGTTAATTTTTCCTCAAAATCATTTAAATCGTAGCCTATTCTATTCTAATTTCTTTTAATTCTAGCCTATTCAATTCCAATTTTATCTCATTAGTAACCACCTTTTCATTTCAATTCTAACCAATTTTATTGCAATTTTGGCCATTCCAAATCCAAACCAATCTGATTTAAAACCCTTCTTTTAATCTCTCCCGTCTATCCCTTAAGTATAATCCTATATCGAATCCTAGCCACTCATCTAAACTGATCCAATGGCTCATATTTAATGACCATTCTCTTTCCTATTTTAACCTAAAAAGACTCCTAACTCTAGATTCTCTCATTCCCTCTTCTTCTCTCGCTCTCTAGATCGACGCCCCTCCCTTTTCTCTCTTCTCCCTTCGCATCTTTCTTCTCTGGTGACGGACAGCAGCTCCGGCGAGAGCAACACCCGGCCCCAGCAAGCAGCATTCGGTCGGCGGCTCTCTCTCTCCGTCCTCTTTCCCGTCCTAGCGAGAGCCACCAGTCGGTGGTTTCTCCTTCTCCTATGCTCTGTCTCTCTTCTCCTCTCCTCTTGCCAGGCGGAAGAACTAACAAGCTCCGGCAAATAATAACAACTGCGACTAGCAGCGCCAGGCGAGATCGATGGAGCAACAGGTTCCATTGGCGAGCAACAACACCAGCAGCCGACGAGAACCACCGGAGAGTAGCCATACGGACAACAACGCTGCCTCCGCCCCTCTCTTCTCTGGCAAAACTCGAGAAGTTCAACAACAAACGTCATTTTTGACAAGAGCTCTAGGGTTAACACTTCATTTTTAATTTCTGCTGATTTTAAGATGTTGACAGATCTGTCCAGGTATGATTTTCTAAGACATTTTGTTATGCACTTTTATGTTCTTATTCTTGTTCTCTCCATGAATTTCTTTGAGATATGAAGTTTGCCATTGTTCTAGGTAAATTCCTTTACGAGTTATGCTTAAATTTGTCCCAATAGTTCAAATGTTAATATTGCCCCTTTCGGTTGAATATGACCTGCTATTATATGAGAAAATATTAGTGAAGAGTCGGCC
>JAJOOR010039880.1:0-13511 GCA_036250505.1 Solanum acaule | reverse complement strand
GTGAATTCATGCATTTCATTATCAAGAAGAAACACTCAACTCACATCCAAATGCTCGATGATTTCAAAGTGTATCTGGAGATCAGGGAGCTTATTACCAAAATACAATCTTTCACGTATATACAATTTCCCCATATTCTTCCGAGTTGCTTCTTTGAGAAGCCGAAAAAACTCATCTTTGTCCTTCTGGATCCAAATCCTGTCACGATCACACCATTGTCTAGGAGTTCCATGAAGGAAAAAACGAATTCCAGGGGCTCCTTGGACGAGGCGATCAGAAATTTTATGAATGACATCTTGGTTGGTTACATATGCTCCCTCTGTGTTTAGACCAACATCTACGTAATGGAACTCAGCTATGCTATTTAAGAAGCCATCTTTAGAATTTGGAATAATCTGATCTTGTGGCTGGGAGGAAAATCCTCCATTTGTGACATTCTTGTTTGCTAGCGGCACGTCTTCAGTGAGCTGGACTGGTGCAAAACCAAGCTCAGTAACCAGCTGGTTGAGTACAGTACCACCCTTACTAAATCCAAGTAGCAAAGTTCTTGGTGTACTTGAAGATGATGTAGAAACTTCAGCTTGATAGGGCTCTTTTTGTTTCCCTGAAACAACACTTTTTGCCTGTTTTAAGACAGTGAAGTAAATTCATTAAACATACAAAAACATTGCATATAATGTTCTATGAAAATGTGCAAGAAGAAGTACGAAGTCCCCTCTTTGAACAGGCAGTATATCACTATGATTCCTAATATTCTGCATATGGACAAATGTGGAAAAGCCAGTGAGATCAAATGGAAGAAACACCACAAACGGAAGAAGAATATTCACAAGCCACAAGACAAGTGAGTTATAGACTTAATACGACGAGCTCTATAAAAAGCAATTGCTTTTTGCTATGCTTTTTTTTCTTTTTTTCTTTTCTTTATAAAAAGCATAGCAAAAAGCAATTGGTAATTCATCACTTCCTCCAATGTTTTTGCAAGAACTAACAGACTAAATAAACTTTCTTAGATCTTCACAACTCATCTATGACGTCCCACAAACATGTTTAGGGTGGCCTCTAGTCAAAACTGGCCCAAAGGACTTCTTCATTCACTAGATGGACTGCAGGTTAATGGTCATGTCAGAACCTTAACTTTGTTCCGAGGCTTATTTAGCTTTTTCTGGAGGATAGTGCAATACAACAACAACATACCCATTATAGTCCTACAAGTGGGATCTTGGGAGGGTGAGGGTGTACGTAGACCTTACCCCTACCTTGAGGATAGTGTAATATTTACCTAAACTACAGAGCCAAGAGGACATACATGGCACTACAAGAAACTGCTAAAATCGTACATCCTAGAGCCAAAAAGACTTACAATCTATACCGAGACTCTAATGAGGAACTTCACCTTAAATTTTCTCTTTCAATCAAGTTGAACTAACTTAACTAAAAAGTGGTACATGGTGATCAGCGCACATGGCAGGTACTTCGAACAATAGATAATACCTCTTTTAAGCAATTCCACAAAAGCAAGACAATGGAGGAAGAAGCAGGGAAACCATCTGCATCATAAGATTTAGGCTCTCCATATTCATTGACAGAAGGTATAAAGTCCTTATAAACCGCAAAAGGTCCATTGAAGACAGGTGCCTCAATAACCCAAGCATTGATAGAATTCCCAAATTTCAAAACCAAGATTTCAGCAATTTGCTGCAGGTCAGATAGCCTCTCAATCACTGGATTTCCCGTCCCTTCAATCTTATCTCCATTGAAAAAAATAGCATTTGCAACAGGCACCTATGTTTCATACAAAATGCAAGGCATTAGACGAGCAGTCCATTCAATTAAAAACAATAAAGACAACAACTTTCACAGTAAATAGCTAAAATGCACTTCACTTCAAATATGTCGTCGAACTTTAAGAAAAGACTCATCTATGTCATCCATTAAAAAATTGACTCATTTATGCTATTTCCGTTTGAGAGAAGGTTCATCCATGGCACTATTTGTAAACTAAAAATATTTTCGATTTTGCAAAACCATTTTTTACACATGGTCAATTATGATTCGGCCACGTCATTAATTAAATTATTTTTTAAAAGGGAAAAGGCTCAAATATGTCATCGAGAAAAAGACTCATAAAATGCCATTAGTTGAAAGTTTGGCTCATCCATGTCATTTCAGTTAACAAATATTAACTTGGATGAACCTTTTTCTCAAACGAAATTGGCATAAATGAGCAAAACTTTTAACGGATGCCATAGATGAGCCTTTTCTCAAAGTTTAATGAGATATTTGGTCATCAAAATTTCCTTTTTCAGTATCTAAAAAGCTCCATACAAATCAAAATTCAACATGCCCAAATATGTAAGTGGTCTTGAATGGATGCATATAAAACGAAACCAACTAATTAGAACTGAGGCTACATATAAACGATTCCAACGAATTTGACTTGAAGCACAGGTGATTGATAGATTGATCTACATAGCTACGCGATTAAAATATCAATTCCATTGTTTTTAAAAAAAAAGTGAATTTAATGGGATAAATTGAAGTCTGAAAAGGATTTAGGGTTTAAAAAAAAAGAACTTACAGAGAGAGATTTGGAAGAAGGAGAAAGGCAAAGTGAAGCAGCAACTCGATAATATGTGTTGTACAATGGCACCTTCAAGATTCCTGTCCAACGATCCATGGGAACTTACTACACCTTTTAGTCCATTCAATTGAAAATGGCGAAGGATTTTGCAGTTGCTTCGAGTCGACCAAGATTCGATCAATGCCAACAAATTAAAAATTTGGGACTAATATTTTGAATGTATGGTATTATAATATTTTATTGTTTTAATGAATATAATATTTGAATATATTATATCGTTCATTGTTATTATATAATGTCAATTTAATTTGAATGATAAACCTATAATAAAAAATAATGTACAAAGTAGAGCGGTAGTCATTTAGAATTTATTAAATATAAATTTATAAAATGATTCGGATTATATTAAATTCAATGAATATATTAGTCCAAATAAATATTATGGATTAATATAATTGAGTTAATTATTTAAATCTAATAAATATGAATTTAATTAAAGCCCGCTCCATAAAGTCATATGCTATGTCATTTAAATCTGATTGGCCAAAGGGAATCATATTCCTATCACAACTCCTCAATTCTAAAACGATAAATAGGGGTCCTCATAATTTAGAATTCTAACAAGAAGCTAGAGAAAACTCGTGGATTAAAAGCCATAGATTTCTCTACAAGTTCAAGAATTCTATCAAGAAGCTAGGGAAAGCTCGTGGATCAAAAGCCACAAATTTCTCTATAAGTTAAAAAATTCAAGATTTCAAGCGTTCAAGTTCAAGAACGATCAAGATCAAGACCGCCACAAATTTCCCTACAAGTTAAAAAATTCAAGATTTCAAGCTTTCAAGTCCAAGAACGATCAAGATCAAGACCACCGGATAAGATCAAGCTCGAAGCCCTTGAATTCAACTAGAAGTCAAGATCAAGATCAAGATAAAGTTCAAGTCCAAGAACGATCAAGATCAAGACCGCCGGATTAAAGATCAAGCTTGAAGCCCTTGGATTCAACTAGAAGTCAAAATCAAGATAAAGTTCAAGTTCAAGACCGTCAGATTCAAGATCAAGCTCGAAGCCATTAGATTCAACTAGAAGTCAAGATCAAGATAAAATTCAAGTTCAAGAACGATCAAAATCAAGATCGTTGGATTCAAGATCAAGCTCGAAGCCCTTGGATTCAACTAGAAGTCAAGATCAAGATAAAGTTCAAATTCAAGAACGATCAAGATCAAGACCACCAGATTCAAGATCAAGCTCGAAGCCCTTGAAATCAACTAAAAGTCAAGATCAAGATAAAATTCAAGATCAAGTTCAAGTTCAAGTTCAAGATAAATTCAAGATCAAGCTCAAGAGCCCCTTGAATTATACTCGAAAAGGCGAATTTCAAAAGAATCATAGAGATTGTAACACTTGCACTTAAAATTAATAAAACAATTGTTGCATAATTTTTTGTTCTTGTTTCTCGATGCGAATTTTATTGTCTACAAGAGCTACTATGAAGAGAAAGAATAAAAGGAAAATGACATTATATACCCCTTAACTTTGTCATTTAGAGCTGAAATATCATCGTTATGAAAGTGACTCATAAATACCCCTACTGTTATACAAATGGTAAGGGTATATATGAGTCACTTTCATAACGAGTGATATATCAGCTCTAAATGACAAAGTTGATGAGTATATCATACCCTTTTCCTAAAAATAAAAGATGAAATATGATTATTCAATAGTAAAGGCATAATACATAAATATGACATTTAATTTGGTTTCATCTAACATCTATGTCATCCAACTTTGGGTGTGCATAAGGAGATAATTAAACTTGTATAACATTAAATAAGTAGATACACACGTTCTACGTGACATAACACACGTTGAATGCCACATCGGACAAAATTGTCATGTAGGACACCACGTAGGATAAATATGTCTATTTGTTTAATTTTATACAAATTTAAGTGTCTACTTATGCATATTCAAATTTGAAGAACATGAATACTAGCTGAAGCCAAGTGAAATGAACTCTTACTAATTTCATTAGAAAACTCCACGAGGGCTCTTTGCATTAATAATTTTAATAAACCATCGTCCATCAGAGAACAATGTAAGAATAGGATATAAAATACTAATGTTAATATATTTGTAATAGATCAATTTGATATATATAGTTCATGATTAATTAAAATGTAGAATATATATTAATACTAATAATTGTATGGCTATAGAAGAATCACGTGGCGTTCTACATAACAATTTATATCCTATGTGTATAATTATGTCATGTAGGATATGTGTATTTACTTGTTTAACTTTATTCAAATTTAAGTGTCTACTTATGGACATCAAAAGTTAGAGGACATAGACGTCAACTAGGACCAAGTTAAATGACATATTTATGTTTATGCCTTAATAATATACTTTTATAAAATTTAACTCCTTATATGCATATATAACAATATTTTTGTTGTGTCACTATTGTGTAAATTTAAAATATTTTGAGGTATTGAAATAAAAAGGGAGGTGATTATTGATGAAAAAATGTCTATATATATGAAGAAGTGCTAAAATTAATAACGAGCTTTAGAAGTATGAATGGTAAATGGTAATATATTGATATAATACGATTGACAATTGAGTATTATTATTTTCTATAGTTTCAAAATATATATGCTCATACAAAAAATAATTAAGCAGTAAATTTTGTGAGGTTTTTCTTTTGGCGTTCTACCTGCATAAACTATTGTTTGTATGGTATCAATAGACATTATTTTCTGTACATAATTTCCTTTTGATTAATAAAACATGGCTATGACCTTTTTAGCAACAATTTATATATTTTTTTAAAAATAGTTCTTCCTCTATCCCAATTATATTTAACAAAAAAATTAACTTATAAACTAATATTTTTTATTATAATATCTACCGAAAAGCGCAGTAAATTTTCTAATCATTAAGTCATCTTTAACTCAACGCAAGTAATATCGGATAGAGTTATGCAATAATTCTTAAGTCTATTTTAATTATCTATATCCTGTGCATTGGTCGATTCGATTCAGTTTTATGTATTATCGGTTCGATTTATCGGTTTTTGATTTTTAAATACGCTAAATCAATAATGAACCAATAAGATAATTTTTAATCGATTTTCAGTTTATCGATTTTGGTCCTTAACGATTCGGTTTTCGATTTAACCAATAAGAAAATACTTATAAATAAATATATGACTTCTCTAATAAATTTGACACGACAAGACAATAATGTAACTTTACAAAAGCTCATAAAATAGAAATAATAATAACAAACATGAAAATAACTATACATGTGTATAACACAAAGGGAAATCAAGAGAAATATGGTTCTTACTTTAAGTTTTGACGATTTGTATAATGTAAAGTTGTATGAATTGATGGCTAAATGACAAAGACATAACTATTAAGATATTGAGATTAATATTTACTAATATGTATGTATATGTAAAAGTAGTAGATTACTATAGTCTTAACTCTTAATGGGTTATCGGTTTACCTAATAACCCAATATTGAAAACCAATACCGAATCGATAACCCAATAATTTTTTTTTATAAAATCATTAAGAAATCGTTAACCCAATAACCCAATATCAATAAACTAATAACACTTTTTTCGGTTCGATTTTTGCACACATTATGCACAACCCACAACCCGCCCATTTATATAGATTTTTAATTCTTCACAATTATTTTTTAATTTAATGATATTTTTTAATAGATTTTTATTTTTATAATTATACATATATTAGAAATTTGAAAAGACCACTTTTTTATTCAAATCATAAAAGGTAACTGTAAGAGATATCACTTTTCCTCAATTTATCATCCCCTAATTTTAGTGTCAACATTATTTAAACCATCCTATTACGTCCATATAGTAAGCAGTATGTGATAGAATATCTACAATATAATAAGATAAGTATGAAAACATCCCTAAATTCGGCGTAAATTATTAGTTTCATCTTAAACTATTGACATTCTTAAAAATACCTTGTTACTTACTCAACCGAACTTAAATACCCCCTCAATCTTGCAAAATGAGTGAAATCACCCCTAAATTCTCGTCAAGTTTAGAGGTGTTTTCAATACTTCTCTTGGATTTTTATTAAGATCCAGTTACATGCATGCTCCTATAAGAGTTTGAGACCACTTGTTATATCATGTGACAAATAGAGAATGTATTTAAATTAAGTTAGTCAAACAAAAAATGTTTTTATGACTATCAATAATTTTTAAAAATAATTTAATTAATAATTTGCGTCAAGTTTAGAGTACTTTCAGTACTCCTTTGTTTAATACGAGTATTTGTGTGCTTTAATTTATATCATGCCACACGTGGACAAATATATATTATTAAAACTTAAAAGAATCTGAAAATGAAACTAAAAACCGTCAAATATTCTATGGTTTAAGATAATATAATAATAAAGATAAAAAAAGTTCAACTAATATTAATTTTCTTTTTGAATTTGAGATTTTGTCCAAGTTGGGCTCAAGCCATCATATTTCGACCAGCACTCCAATTTCATGTAAAAGAAACACGTAGCGTATATTCTATAGAGAAAAATATTTTTCAATGGATTTAAATTCTACAATAATGTTTAAAAATAACTTATTTTTATAAAATATTATTCATAGAATATATTTTTGTTCGTATAAAACACACAATACACTCTCTCTTTCTGTTTTTCAAATATTTTTGTGAGAACTCATTTAGTTGAGTTGAGTTTTGTTAAAATTTATTTTAAAACTTTTGTATTATTTAAAACTTTAGATATTTTAAATTTTAAATGCGTATGTCACAATATTTATATTTTATATAGCTATAATTATTTTTATTAGTATTAATGTAAAAAATTTAAATGAAATTATTTTTATATTTAAAAATCATAGTTATTTACACGGAGAGAACAGCTTTTAGCACATGCCAAATTCTAATACTCCACTAATAATAATATATTCCTATAAAAAAAATTCCGAAACATGTTGAAGCAGGCACGTCGATGAAGACGTGTCTACTTCAGCGTGAAATCTTGAATTTAAAATTAAAAGTCATAGTTAAAAAGGATTTCATAATTTCGAAAAAATTACACTAATTAAATTAAAGTAGAACAAAAGGAATAATTTTTTAATTTTTTTTCCGAAACACACTGAAGCATGCACGTCAATTTTATAAGTCATAGCAAAAAAGGATTCCATAATTTTGAAAAAAATATACACTAATTAAATTAAAGTAGAACAAAAGAAATAACTTTGTAAAAGTAGAACAAAAGAAATAATTTTTTTAAATTTCTTTCCTAAACATGCTGAAGCAGGCACGTCGATTTTAAAAGTCATAGCCAAAAAGGATTCCATAATTTCAAAAAAATTATACCCTAATTAAATTAAAGTCAAATAAAAGATATAAATTTTTTTAATTTTTTTTTTCTGAAACACGACGAGCCTGCTTCAGCGCAAACTCCGGCAAAAATGCGTGCCAAAATAATATTTTCTTAAAAAAGGAGAAGAAAAACTAAAGTTCTAGAAGAACATGTTATTATCTGACAAAATGTTTTTTTACCATGCATCAGTCCTAAATAAATTAAGATTAACTATGTAAATTCTTATTTCGACATAATTTTTTTTTGAACTTGTGCCGAAAAGATTAGGTGTGTAATAGATTATCATGATAGTTTAAGCATGTAATTGGCTTTTCGGCACAAGTTCAAGGGTAAATTTATGCCTTTTCCCTTTATTAAATTATATTATCATCGTTTTATAATAAATAAAAATATGTTACACTACTACTATTATAACCCTTTCTTTCACTTTGTCCTACTTTTAACTTTTAATTAACTAAAACTTTATTATATAAAAAAATACTCCAGATATTTAATTTGAGAGTACCTTTGGATCTATCTGATCCCTATTTTCAAGATAAAATATCCTTTTGAAAAATTCACATCTGCCATATTACTAATTTCTTTCAATGTTAAATGATGTACTTTAATATATTTAAATCATCATATAAACTTTTAAGATGTGTGATATAATCATGTTGATTTAATTATATTTATATTGATTGAGAATTTTAAATAAATGTGATATTGTATTGTGTGAGAGAGATCTTCTTTTAGTAACATTTTAATTAAATAAAATAAAAAACTTAAAGTAAGGTCTTTCATAATATATATTTAAAATCATTTATCTATTTTGAGAATATAGTAATTGTAAAGTAATTTTTTAAATATATTTTTCTTGCATTTTGTCACTCAAAAATCATACAAGGGAATGAACAAATAAATACAATGTTCCATTCACTAAAGTACTTCGCTGAAAATTCATTTTTAATAAAAATACTTATCAGAATAAGTAAATTTCGAATGTTTGGCCAAATAAATTCTTGGAGCAACATTTACAAAATGAAAAGCTCTTCCAAGTTCCAACTCATTGGCCGCTATTTTCCAAATGATATTTAATTTTTATATTCAAGTATGATAATTTTTAATTTTAATTTTTGTTTTTGTTACTCACTAATAAAGAATTTATGAGCTAAAATGTTATTAGTTAAGACCTTATTTTACATGATATAAGTTTAGATAATTTATAATAGTAGGTGATATATGAATTTGTAATAATTAATATTCTCTACCATTCAACAAAAAAGAGAGCCTTATTAAATTTATTTTTCCAATAGTATATTATATATAATATAAAGAAACAAAGTCTGCAAATACCCACTCCTCCGCCACGCTATATATATTATTTTATTATTGATGAATATATATTATATTTAATTTGATTTTTATAATTAAAAAAATCATTAACCAAAGACGATCGAAGAAAAACCTAATCATAGCTCTATGATGTCATTAATTCTCATTTTATTAAAATAGAAACATTAGTACTGATGATATCTTCTCTTTAGTTTAATTAAGGGAAAATTGTATGAAATAACAAACTATTGATTCAAATTAAATGTGATAGCCATAGTTTATTTTAATTGTAATTCGCAGTAAATATCCCATTTTTTTGTCATCTGATTCGGTATACGATTAACCATTTTATACATTTCGGTATAAAATGTGTTTGTGTTTGTATAAGCGAGAGAAAAGTGTATATACAAATACAAATCCAAATACATATATTTTCGTACTATACACTTATAATTATACAAATACAGATCTTATTATACAAATTACAATGTATAAATGAATTTATACAAAACTGAACAATTTGTATAAAATTGGATGTTAGTAGCGAATTATACAAATCAAAAGTTCCATAGCAAACATAAAATTTGTTATGGAGCGCAATTATGCAAACTATAGCTATAACATACAAATATGATTTTTATGTTTGATATAAGTGAAAGTTGCTCGCTGGACTAAGATTTTTGTAGCCCGAAAATGACTTTTTAGCCTGACTTGAATAAGCCCGCTAATTTGGGGGCTTTGAGAAATATGGGTAGGGCCGGTCCATAGGCCAAATAAATATTAATTAACATATAAAAATAAAATAAATCTATCTAAAATTTTAAATATTAAACTTTAAATACAATTTATGTTTATAAAATATGCACTACATAAAATAAAAAAATTCTAAATTTTTTAGGGAATCACTATGTAGGAAATAGCCTATTAAATATTGTCATATTTTTTATGTTTTATTATGATCGTTAGAAAACAATTAAGTTAATATTTCTAGTTAGCTATTTATACTTTAACTTGAAATCAAACTTAATAAATATTATAAAGATAATTTTATTTGTGGATTTGATTAACAAGTAGTAACACTAACACCATGTAATATTGTCTTGTCGATATTTATAATAATATTTTAAAAATTATAAAAAATATACTTTTTAAAAGAGTTTGCTGGATTTGGTCGGAATACTTTATTAATTTAGTCTATGTATTAATTTACCTTCAAAAGGTTATTTTAAAACTCGTATAAAACACATGCCCAAATACATACTATACAATATAATAAATGAATAGGTGAGCGATCTCGAAATGCGCAAGACAATTTAATTAAGAAGTAAATTAACTATGCAGGACCACTATATATAGAATAAAATCAGAAGAACAAGAATTATCTCACAAAATCCCATAAAGTTTTTTTCCTTTAGATTTTTCAACCAAATGATGCAGCCAGAAATTATTTCATTAGAAGATTTTGACCTAAACAATATTTTATGCTACGATTCGATGGAACATTATATATGTGAAAATTCAAATATAATCTTTTCATAAATAAGCTCAGTCAATAATAATAATAATAATATTACTATTGACTCTTCCCAAATGCTAGTAAATCATGATATTCCTAGTCCTACTAAGTCATTATCCATGGAGGAGCGTCATGTAGACGCTCCACCGAGTTGGAGGAGATATCGAGGGGTGAGGAGGTGTCTGTGGGGAAGTTTGCAGTGGAGATAAGGGATCCGAAGAGGGAAGGGAATAATAGGGTATGGTTGGGTACATACGAGATACCTGAGGATGCAGCATTGGCTTATGATCGCGCCGCGTATAAAATGCGAGGGGCAAGAGCGTTACTAAATTTCCCACATTTGATTGGATCAAATGTAGGTGACTATAATAGAGTTTATCCAAAGAGACGTTTAAATTCTCTTAATGAAAATTTGATTTCCACCGCTAAAACAAGCAATAATATTGAGTGTTCTCCAAGTCCAAAAAGGAGAAATGTTGAGTTAATAAATAGCCTAGCCAAAGCCAATTTGAATAGTCATTGTGTCATGGAGAGATTTGAATTGAGCACTTTGGCTTGATACTACTATTTTAATTTTGTTCCCTGGCCACTCGTTTCGCGCCAGAAAATCTCACTTTTGAAGGTGGAATAATGCTCGTTATGATGATTAAAGCAATTTAATTCTCAAGATTCGATCTTGAAATCTTATCGAGATATGGGAAGAAAGAAAGGATGTATTTCTGTTGTATGACAATTATGATCTGAATAAATTATTTTGATTCTGCAGTTAATTCATTTTATTTTGCTTAATGGTTATAGAAGTTACATGCATTAATAAAATTTTAAGTAACTCAGGTAGATTAACCAATTAATAATAGCTAGTAAAAATTACATTGTATATAGAGGTCAAATTTGATATAATAAATATACATAAAAGTATTGACACCTCTTGACATAAGTGAAATATTTTATCTAGTGGCTAGGAGTTGCCAAAGTTCCTTAAGGTAGTGTGTTGAGCCCTGTCGGCCTCATGATTATTTTTTGTATCTTTTACTATAACCATTGACACCCTTTTATGAAAATTCTGGATCCGCCACTAATTATATTATATCATAGTATAGTATAGTATGATATATTAGTTTTGTGGCATCACCATCACCATCAACACACTGTTGAAGAATGTGAGTTGTCCTCAACTCAGGTTATTTAGTGCAGTATCATGGTTAATAGCATTTCTAGTTAAAAACTATAAACAAGGGAAAAAAGACAAAACACAAAGGGTGTAATTGGTACGAAGCAAAAAATATTTCTCATAAATAATATATTGTTTTTAAAAAAAAGGTGGGCTATTTATTTATATATTTATTAGTATTTCTTAAGTAAATAATTATTATTATTTTATATGCAATCTAGTAAAAGTACTATGAAAATAATTAATAACTATTATTGAACGGAAAAAGAAGTATAAAACTTCAAATTGTACCAGACACAAAAGTAGATTAAAGTACACTTCTCAATGTTGCACCAAGTTTTCTAGAAATAGTCCAAAATAACATAAAACCTACAAACTTATGTGAGTTTCCATTATATATTTTTTAAATTTTCATAAAAAGAACCGTTTATTTTAAAATAAAAAGGATATTATAGACTTTTTAAATTTCTGGCCAAATTTTCTGGCCATTTAGCATTATATGACTAAAATCAAAGGTGGTATCTTTTGGCAAACTTAAATGCCAAAATTGTTTGCTCAATTTCTAGTACTACTATAGCACATTTGATCTTTTTTTTAAATCTAACAATGTGTCACGACCCAAATCGTCGTGATTGGCATCCACACTAACCCTCCGGTAGGATAACCACTACTACAACCCAAACCAAGCAACTAAACCAAAAACTAAAACATTTAAGTTACGGAAGCAAGTTAAATAGCTTAAGACTGAAAGTTCCCATAAACTTCCAAAGATCTAACAACTAACAATGCGGAAAATACACCTAGAACCTAAACGTCAATGGACCAAAACATCTAAAGTTCAACCGTAAGTCTAAACAAGAAGGGGTACAACCCTATACTAAACATAAGAAATCCTAATGCAATAGTCTAAGTCCAAAATGGAGGACATAGACGAAAGAGAACTCATGTCAGCACGGAAGAACTAGCTCACCTTTGAATTCGAACGATCACTGATCTTCTAAGCGAGACCTGTCAATAGCCGCCTGAAGAGACCCTGTACTCAACAAAGAAAGAGCAAGTACAGTATTAGTACACAACCACTATGTACTGGTAGGATTACACAACTATCCCACTAAGTGTAACATAAGCAACTCAATACAACATCATAATCACATGCATATATCGAACATATACAATATTATCAACATTTACGAACAACAAACAACTTCACATTTCTCAAGATACACAATTATGACAAGTCATTGGTCCTCTCATGGAGCCCAAACCCAAACAGTTAGCATATCAAAACGTGGTACCCGATCCAATGATTATGCCGAAACGTGGCAATCGATCCCATAATTATGCCGGAACATGGCAACCGATCCAAGTTAGTGTGTTAGATGATACGCTCAAATTACACCTCCTTTCAGAAGCATAAGCGATCGTTATCAAGTAAAGAACCCAACTTGTAGGTTGGGATCGATCCCACGAGGAAAATGGTTTAGACTTTACTTTTAACCAACAATTATTTTCAATTAGTCAAAT
>JAJOOR010039874.1:0-12906 GCA_036250505.1 Solanum acaule | reverse complement strand
ACTATCGGAAGAATATTACAATAAATATTATTACATATTACCATGAATTTAGCACTACAAAAAAAATAAATATTAAAGAGATATCAAGATTAAGACACTTAGTAAAAAGATATTATAATAAAATCTTAAAAATAAGTTACTCACCTACCACACTACCATCTACCACAGTACCACTTTCATGAATTCACCAACTACCAGTTCCACTACGAAAAATGGTATGCAGGCTTCTACCGGAGATTCATTAAAGATTTCTCAAAGATTGCACAACAATTGTGCAAACTCTTAAAGAAGGAAGTGAAATTCTACTTTAATGACGCTTGTATGGCCGCATTTAAATGTTTGAAGGAGAAATTGATATCCACACCAGGTATCATCAACCCCAATTGGTCAAAACTATTCAAAGTGATGTGTGATGCGAGTGGGATGGCATTGGGTGTAGTATTGGGTCAAAAGTGTACAAAATTGTTTCACCCAATCTATTACGCAAGCAAGACTCTAAATAGTGCCCAGCAAAATTACATAGTCACTGAACAAGAGTGGCTAGCAGTGGTCTATATTTTAGAAAAGTTTCGGGCATACTTGCTAGTCACTAAAGTAGTTGTTCATACAGACCATGCAGCACTCCGATACCTCATGGAAAAAAAAGATGTGAAGCCAAGACTGATAAGATGGGTGCTACTTTTGCAAGAATTTAATTTTGAGGTGAAAGATCGAAAAGGTTGCGAGAATCAAGTTGCAGATCACCTATCACGATTAGAGAATAAAAAAGGTACTGAGCAGGAAAAGGAAATAAATGACTCATTCCCAAACGAGGAGATACTCGCACTGTCACTCACACACATGTCATGGTATGGTGACTTTGCAAACTGCATCGTATGTAGGTTGATTCCCGATGAGTTAAATTCTTACCAACGATAGAGGTTCCTATTTTATGTTAAAAGATATTTCTGGGATGAGCCATACTTATTTTGGGAATGTGTTGATCATGTCATAAGAAGGTGTGTTTCGGAAGAAGAATCAACAGAGATCCTCCATGCCTGCCACACATCACCAGTAGGAAGTCATCATAGTGGAAACCGTACCGCAGCAAAGATTCTCCAAAGTGATTATTATTGGCCTTCTCTTTGCAAAGATGCCCACCATTTTTCTAAGAGACCTCAAAGTCCGCAGCAAAGCGGAGTGTCAAGAAGACACGAGTTACCCCTTACACCTATTTTGGAAATCAAACTATTCGATGTATGGGGAATTGACTTCATGGGTCCATTTGTCAACTCGTTGGGAAACAAGTATATCTTAGTAGCTGTGGACTATGTGTCCAAATGGGTGGAGGCTGTTGCACTCCGAAATAATGAAGGAAGAAGCGTTGTCCAATTTTTGAAACACTACTTCTTTGCACGGTTTGGCACTCCAAGATCAATCATTAGTGATGGAGAATCGCATTTTTTGCAATAAGTGGTTTTCTAGTGCATTGAGCAAATACAGAGTCAAACACAAGGTCGCCACTCCATATCACCCCCAAATAAGCGGACAAGTTGAGGTGTCAAATTGTGAGATCAAAATCATTCTATCCTAGACAGTAAACGGTAGCAGAACCGACTAGTCTAGAAAGCTTGACGATGCCCTGTGGGTATATCAGACTGCTTACAAGACACCTATAGAAATGTCCCCATATCAGCTAGTTTTTGGTAAATCATGCCATTTACCTGTTGAGCTAGAACAGAAAGCCTTATGGGCATTGAAAGCTCTGAATTTAGATTAGACAAAGGCTTCAAGGGAGAGGTTGGACCAATTGAATGAAATAGATGAGTTTAGGCTCAGATCTTACGATAGCTCAGCCATTTACAAAAAGAAAATGAAGAAATGGCACGACACACAAATAGTCTAGAGAGAATTTAATATGGGAGATTGGGTGTTATTGTACAACTCATGACTAAGGCTATTCCCAGGGAAGCTAAAATCCAAATGGTCTGGACCTTTCAGAGTGACACGAGTGTTCACCAATGGTGCTATAAAAGTTGAAGGTAAAGAGGGGACCCCATTTAAGTTAATGGATAGCATTTGAAGTTATACCTTGGGGATTACCAAAAAATTGCCTTTATTGAAGAATTGTACCTGGAGAATGCTTGATAGTATTCTTACGTCATCCCACGATGTTCACTAAGGCATTGTTTGGGAGGCAACCCAAAACCCTTTATTGCTTTTTTTTACTTCGAGAAAATAATGGTGTATAGTTTGTACATGTTCAAGAAAGGGATAAGAGTTAAATAATGTATGGAGGTAACCAACAAGTCCAGTTGGCGGATCGCCGATGATATCGGCGAGCATGACTCTTTCCGCAGGGTAACTCAAGGCAATTTCAGCTGGGATTTTGTAAAACTTGGTGTTCAGTAGGAAATTAATGGAGAATTGCCAACCATGTCGGCGATTGCAACATAGACTGCCATTGAGATCCTCATATGAGCTGCGAGTCCTGTTACATTTGGCGAAAAGACTAGACAGTTGGTGTTTCGCCGAGTGAATGAGTGTACCCAATGTACATCGTCGAATGGGCAGAAACTGGACGGTTCCGGCAGGCCATAGGTTTAAATATTCTGGTTCACTCATTCACTCTCATTTCTTCATCATACTAAACTCACACCTACACTTTAGTGTTATATTTCTTGCAAGTCTAAATTATTGTAAGTGTCAAATTGTGCACAGATTTGGATTTCATTGCTACCTAACACTTCATTAACATCTGATTCGGCACTAAAGGTTGGTGATTCAAACCCCATTTTTAATTTATTAAAATTGTACTCATTTCCATAGTGTTGATATTGTCAAGTCCTAGCTGAATCTCCGCATTGATAGCATTTCATACATCATTGATTAACATCTTTGCGTAATTGGTGGAATCCAAATCAATTGTGCTCTAATTAGAATTAATTGACTGCGGGGGTGTGATACTATTATGGGTTTTATTGTGAGATTGTGCTATAGGGTCTTGAGATTCTTTGACCAGGGTTGCAGGGGTTGAGCCTGGAAATCGCGTAGAACATAAGCATGTTGAGTCAGTTAGCGAGCCGGGCTTAGCTCGCCAAATCACTCGGCTATTCGCCGAATTGCCCTTGTCGCTTTTCATTAAAAGCAAAGTTGGGTTATTTAATATGTTAAAATTGGTGAGAAACCTGCTATCGCTGAATATTTTCGGTGACTAGCCGAGAGGCCTTTTAATTCACCCTTCGTGCCGGCACCCTTAGTTTCTTTATGCACAGATTTCAATAACTAACCTAAGTAAGTGAGCACGTCACCAACTAGTATGGCAAGGTGATTTTATGCGCTCCATACTCCTACTCTGTTTAAATACCTATTAACTTTTCCCAAAGCCTTTGCAGAAATGGGAAGACCAAAAGTTGCAAGAAGAGACAGGCCACCCCGACAACTAAGAGCAAGGAATTTCAAAAGAGAGGAAAAGATAGCAGAACTGGCCAAAGAAAGAAGGGAGAGTAAGAAAGCAAGTGTCAGTAGGAAAATCCCCTTTGATCCCGCCATTCCTTTATGCAGCCGCGGATTGTACATAGCCGTGAAATCCTTCTTGGCGGCCCATGACGTGGATAGAATGGTTGAAGCTAACATCGCTGCAGAAACTAGAACAACGGAACACAATGAAACCCAGAATAACAACCCGGGGGCCATTGTTGAGTTTCAGACTAATGCGGCAGGTAATAATGCTCTGACAGATAAAGCAAGTGTGTAGACAGGATTCCCCTTCACCTCTCTCTATCTTTACTTTTCTAAACTTTTGAATACTCGTACATGCCTTTGAGGACAAACACTTTTTTTTGTGGTGGGGTGAGGCCCACCTTTGTGTGTTATTTGGATATTTGGGCTGTCTCTTTTAATTTGTGTTTTCAATACTGCTTTTCTGTGGATGATTGAGCCTATGGCTCCTGTCGTTTTACTTGCGAAATAATTTTGATCCTTAAGAAATTTTTTTGATACCTCTTGTATTGAATGTGGCTGTTATTTTGCAAAAAAATAAGTCTCGGTTTCGATCAATATCGATGACTTGAATAGTGCTCTCAATTGAACAAACATAAATGCACGGCTACGACGAGGCCAAATGAAGTTACATAGACAATATGTGCACTCTTTCCATCTCATTTTGACTAGCCATTTATTGAATTGATTTTCTTGTAAGGACCGTTGCACACTAGCGAAAGTGTCTAGTCTTGTTTGACTGAAGTATCGATGCTTGTGTGATTAGCTTACTTTCAACCATGCATGAATAAACCTAGAATTTACCTAGTTAGTCTGATTTATTTAGAAAGGTGTACTCTTGACATGATCTTAGACAATTTTAAAGAGTGTGAGCAAAATTGACATATACCTCTTTTTGTGACCTACCTGTGAGCGTGTAAAACTCTCGTGAACACCCTTTGAACCTTACCTTTATTTGGAAGAACCTTGATAAACCCTAGACCTTACTTGATCCACTACCTATAATCCTCTTGATTCGTGGTTTAGTGACAAGCCAACTTAGGAGAAAAACCCTAAGTTAGGGGTGTGTTGAAAAGGAAAAGGAGAAGTTAAGAAGTGCTATAAGAAGTCTTCCTTAACCCATAGTGTTGCAAAACAATGGAACTCTTAAAAAAATTTGTGGAATAAAGTACAGAATAATTTTGGGTTTCAATGCAAATCATGGAAGGTGAATAAAAAGGTGACTTAGAAGCACTAGAAAAACAATTGATAAATGAGAGGAAGGGAATCTCTTCAGAATAACGCATCTCACGAGGAAAAAGTCACTAAGGCTAAATGACCATACCTTTGCACTCAGCCCTGTTACAAGCCTTAGAAAGACCTTTTTTATCTTGAGTAAGCCGAATCGAAAGTCAATTGGAAAATAAGGGCAAACCTATGGGTGAAAACATGCATTGTGTTCCTTTTTTTGAGTGTGAGCGTTGTATCTGATTCCTGATCTTAAATTGACTCATATATGTGTGAATATGGAATCATTCTTTGTGCGAGAGCATTTAGAAACTTTTGCTGAGCTTGAACTTGCACAAGTAGCAAGTATTGCGAGCATGAGAATCTTTGGTGATGGTGTGTCACAATTTGAATCTTTGAGTACACAATTGATCCTTGCATAAGTGAATTGAGTCTTGTTGTGTGCATTCATGATTTAGTCTTGTGTAGCACTGTTTGAGGCACCCTTTTTGAACTGCTGAACTTTAGTTTGCTTGAGGACAAGCAAAAGTTTAAGTTTGGGTGTTGATGAGTGCACAATTTAGACTCATGTAGGGATTTATTTTAGTGGAAATAGTGTCCTTGAATGCTTGTTTTGTCTCAATACCCGATTAAAATGCTGAAGTTTTAGGTATTTGAAGTTTTAGTGGAAGCATGGACACTTAGGCGCAAAACGAAGCAAATAGGACTAAAAAGAACAAGCAATGAAATCCTGCGGATTGCCGAGCTTAACTTGGCGAGTCACAAAAATGACATGAATGAGAAGCGTTGAAGGAAGTGGCTCAAAAGGCGAGGAAAAGAGCAGTCGGCGAGTCGCCAATTAGTTACGTGAAGCAGTACTGTACCGCCCAATGATCCAGAATGCGAGGATGCAAAAGGCAAGACAGTGAAGGTGATGAGCTGACCAAAAGGTGGATCGCCGAGTTCATCGGCGATCTCGACTAATGTCGCCGAAAAATCCTCCGCAGCAAAATCTGTGAAAATTATAAATACTATTTAGAATTAGAGATGTAATGTGGAACAATTATTATTATTATTTTCACTTTAGAACATATTCTAGCTAATACTTTTCTCTCACGTTTGGAAAGGGTTTTGTGGAGACTTGAAGAATGAAGTTCTTCTTCCCCAAGTTGGAAGTGGGTCTTGTCTATTCACTTTCCTTTGCTTAATTCAAGATTTAATTTCTTATACCCAGTTGATTACATTATCATGTTAGGTATAATTTCTTATTTCTTGATGTGTGGCTAAAAACTCCCATTCTTGGGGTGTGATTTAGCAAATATGGGTTGATATTCTTGTTGGGTCTTGCTTGCTGATTGGTTAGATGTATTTTAATGGTGATTTCACCTAGCAGTTGTTGTTTAATCTAAATGGTTTGTAGTTGCAAATACAAAGCTACCCATGTTATTTCGGCTTGCCGAGAGGGAGGTCGCGAAACCAAAACCACTAGACTGATGGCCTAAGGGGTGGGTTGACATGAGGTTCAGCTCGAGAGGGTGAGCCCTAGTCCCATATCCTAGCACTCAACTAGAGAGAGAGAGAGTGGTGTAAGGCATAGGCTTGTCTTCATGCGGTAAATGGGTGTCTGAGAGGAATGCATTTGAAACTGGGTAAGTTGCCCGAGAGGGAACTTATTTCCATTTAAATATTAGCCTAGTCATTATTATTTTGCAAATCTCCGATCGAAAGCATGTACCCAACAATTTATCTCAACTTGTATTGCTGTCACATCCCAAGAACCTTTCCCCATACTTGATTTTCTTGTTGTTTTAGTACTTGTTACAAAACCCCCTTTGACATTTGACACTTTTGTGTCACCCCCTTTAATTTACAATGTCTTTAGCTACGACTAACTTGAATGAAATTCTAATAGGTTATTAATTCTCAAAACCTCTCCCTTGGGACACGACCCCAAACCTAGTTCGGTTACTATATTATCGACGATCATAGACACTCATATCGTAGGATAGTGTCGTTGGTCACGATAATCATCAATTACGGAAACATTAGTAACCGACTTCCCTTTAACTCTCAATTACAATTCATTGTTGTTTTTGATAGTCATGAAGTGGATCTTGACCTTGGGTGTGATATTTTGTGTAGTCTTCATGAATTGTATGTTGTAATCACCCTTGGGAAGATAGAATGTGAATGTGTGTCAATTTTATAGGTTACACAAAGCATGTTAAATGGTCTAAAGTGTCTGTTCTGACTTAGGGTCTCCCATATCAGTTGAATAATTAGTTAAATTTCGTGGAATTGAAACCCTAAGAATGATGAACTATCTTGTTTTCTATTGAAATGCATAAATGGACCTAGGGTCAAATGAATTGATGAATGACCTTACTTTTTAATTATGAAAATGTCCAAAACATGGCACATATCCCACCTACGAGACCCTGTCCACGGACTGTAGTTCAACCTACGGACCGTAGATAGGGCCCGTATGTCTACACATACATGCAATCCACTAAGTATCGAACCACGAAGGTGGACTACGGTCCGTAGGTCAATCTACAGACTGTTCTGTTCATCCGTGGTTCCCATCAAAGCCCAACTTTTTAGGACTTCTGACCTACGAAGGGGACCCACGGACCGTAGGTGGCCACTGTAGCTACTGCCCATATTTTTTTCAGTATTAGTTTTGGTTCTAAATTTTTTTTGACTGTGCTATTAGTTTATTTTGGTGCTAATTATGCCTCCACAGGTACCACGGCTCCGAAGAATGCTCTGGCCGTTGCCGAAAAGGGAAGCTCCAAATCAACAACACCAACCCGTTGGCTAATTAACAAAGATACTTATGTGAAGAATGACCCCGCATATGTCCCCTCCACTGGAGAGACATCCCCCACAACACCCCGAACTACTTGAAATAAATCCAAGCAGGTAGTTCCCGACATAGTCACTTCCTCCCAGTCTAGTGAGGAGGAAAGACTAATCGGATCACCGGCTCAGTCTACTTTAGGCTCTGAGTCCGCCTCTGCTTCCAGGTCTGCTTCTGGCTGCGAAATCGGCTCAAATTCACATGGTAGGGCTGCCTCGTCTGATGAGGCTACTAGCGCGGGGGACATTCCTGTACCACCTAGCACCGAATTTGCTCTAGTTGTTGAGGAGCCTAATAGATGGTGTGTTAAGGGCCAGTGGATGATTTATAAGGATGCCCGGATGCTTAATAACAAAGGGACTATGGCCCGGATGGTTACAGAGGACCGTAGGGTACTCACAGGCAACCTGCATACCATGCCCGACATGCACCGGCTCTTCCAACAGCAAAAGCGTGAGTGGATGGCCCGGGAACTAGGTACATATAGCAAGGAGATCGTTAGGGAGTTTTATGCTTCCTACGTAGCCACTCGAAGAGGATCTATTCAAAAAAATGCCAATCCCACAGCCCAGGCACCACTCAAGGCTACACTAGTGCATGAGTTTTCTATGGAAATATTTGAGATCAACATCCACCGGTTCCTCTATGGTCCTACCCGCATTTGGGCACTCAACATGATAGAATTTGACTACCGATGGGACATTGTGCAGAGCGGGGAGTTCCAGCGGAATGTAGAGAAATGGGAGACCATGTTACACTGGCTGGCGAGTGACATTGCTATAGACGGAGTGCGAGCCGAGTGGGTCAGCACCCCAAAAATAGGGCTCAAGAAAGCCATTTTATATTTTGTGGCCAAGTTCTTCTGGCTATTAGTGCGGAACCGGGTGTCGCCTATGCAGACAGACAATGTACTTATATGGGACCACGCTACGATGGTTGCTGCTTTGGTAGATGGGTTTGAGATAGACATCGCCAGCATGCTGATGGCGGAGATCCATGAGCAGGCTTTTCGGACTACCACTACTTTACCCTTTCCATGCCTCATTTTCCAACTGTGCAGAGATGATAGGGTACCAATTTGGCATTGTGACAAGCTGGTGCAGGCAGCCAAAACGGTAGACATCGGTTTGATTAGGGATAAGGCCAACATAGTTGCGCAGCGTTAAGAGCCCCAGGTTAAGCTGCCGCCCGTGGATTTGCTAGTTAATGTGGAGCAGATGCAGGGTGAAGACCCCACCCAGCCAGCCACTACTAATGATGCCCCAACCTCCTCTTCTTAGACCGCCAGTCGGGCTCCTAGCTCATCCAGAGCCACCCCCTCATCAGGATCCATTGTCGTGCCCCTTGCCCGTGTTAAAAAATTGGAGGCACAAATGGCCACACTACTTCAACATATGAAGCCTTGGATGCACCGGTATATACCAGAGTCTGAGGCCAGGATGGGGCAGATGATGGACCTGACGGGCTAAGTCGTTAATAAATGCTTGGACGCCTTCGAGTTGAGAGTACTCGAGCGACCAGCCCCCACCACAGAAATCTCCTCTATCCGGACTAAGTTGGATAATCTTCGAGCCGATCTTGATGCCATCCTAGCTCTACCCATGGATATGCCAGAGTCTGTCCCTGCTGCACCAGTAGATGATATGGTGTTAGATGCTCTTTACAGCGAGGACACATCGTTGTTCGAGTCCACCTGTGCCCGAGGGAAGAGGCACTGCTCTAGCCACACTTCTTATGCCACTGAGGATGCAAGGGCAAAGAAGAGGAAACGCCAGGAGAGTATGCAGTCTCGGAGAGCATCTACTGTGTATGAGGAGTTGCGCCAGCAGAGGGTGTGTGATACGTCCAAACTTACACTTCAAATAAGAAGTGTAAATGGTCGAAGTCAATTTACAAAACTCAACTAGAGTTGAGGTCGATCCCACAGAGAATTTCTTTATAGATAAGGTTTCACTATCGCGTTTATTCAAATGTTGTTATTATCTCCTAGACAAATAACAAATAAAAGTAAATTGGGTAAGGTTGAATTGTTAAAATTACCAAAACTGGCAGTCAAAATCTAGGCTCAAGACTAACAAACTATTTCGTTGTAAGATTGATTCAATTAATTAAGAGAAACCAAGATTGTGTTCACCATAACATTAGTTCTAGTGTTCTCCTGTAATTTGAGTGTCATGCAAATCAATGTTTACATAATCCTTGCTAGTTAAATTTATCTCACCCTAATCAGATAATGATCACTCATGTTCTCTCGAACTCAAACTTTAACTCCAATTTGATAATTTAATTCAGCTTTTTCCTAACTGGTATTTTTCTCTCGAATGAATACCAGTTACAGGCTTATCTAATGCGTGCACTCACTAGACTAAAATGATATTGAAAGCTAAAAACTACAGGTTGTACACACAGATTGCCTTTTACTTGTTTTACAGAATCCCAACTAGAATATTGTCATAGATCCCACAACCCCAGTCGTGGTATTTAGCCACTCATGCTTTCACATAAACAATAAATAATTAGGGATGAAAACATATTGAGAAAGACTTACGAAAATAATTAGAAAATCGACAACCACTTTGATAATCTGATAGTCTAAATCCGAATTTGCAACTGATAACAATAATCAAAAATCCAAATATTGCAAGCTAAAAGTAATACTATGTTCTTAGTCGTAAAACGTCAGGTAATGAATAATAATGCAAAAACGACCTAAAGTTCACGCCAAAGATATGGGTTGCTACATCTTTGACTTTAAAAACCTAGGTTAGTCTGAATACCTCACCCCATCTGTCAACCAGGCTGTTCGGGGGAATGTTTGCTCCTCAACATAATTTCCCTATCAGACAGGGAA
Source organism: Solanum acaule (assembly GCA_036250505.1). Taxonomy (NCBI): domain Eukaryota; kingdom Viridiplantae; phylum Streptophyta; class Magnoliopsida; order Solanales; family Solanaceae; genus Solanum; species Solanum acaule. The sequence goes on along the minus strand of JAJOOR010039874.1, from coordinate 2,506 downwards.
AAGGAAGTGCAGCTCTCTCATTTAGCGCCCTGTCTCTCATCTCGATAGCTATTATCCGTCCCGCATTGACCGGGTAACCAACCATAAGACAGGCTACCAACGAGGCAAGGAAAGGTGACAAAGTGTTATCATTAGCTGTCGATCGCAATTGTGCTCGGACGACAACCCACCAAACCTTGGCTAGAAAAAACAGCGAAGATTTAGTGATGAGTGTTGGAGTTGTGGTCACCCAAACTGCATTTTCCCCATCTATGGCAATCTCCTTCGCAATCCAGCGTAAAACCATTTCTCGAGAAGTTTGATCTTCCATCGTAGCATCACTGGTGCTGAGTATTTCGGGCCGTACAACATTATGTTAATCGAAGCCTTAGAAATATCTATTGATTTGCCCCTAACTATGATTGAGTTAAGTGGACCCCAGGTAATATCCATGTCTTTCTGTCCACATTTCGTGGTCTCTGTATCAGCAGCAAAATTCATCAATGTAGCTGCATAAGAGGAATAAAATTCTCTGGTCAGGTGGCTAGAGTATTAGCCATGTACATTATCCATCCAGTCGAACTGATGGAGGTGAAATATCCGATAGATGTCCGAGAATGCTTTTATGTCAGCTACCACTACCCTAGTCTCAGGCATGATTGCTCGATTCTTAAAGCCTCCAATTCTGTTCACAATGCCATTGTCGAAGAACTCTTTAGACTAGTTGACAGTCCACATGGAGCGTTAACAGGCAATCAGTTGTGGTCTCAATGTTGGGTTAGGTTCCTGAGCGTTCACGTACATCACCATAGTATCATCATCAGTGATTTCCTCCTCATCATCTCTATTAACTGCTTACTCTCGGGCATCAGTTTCAACTTTTGTATTAGCCACAGGTGGAGAGGTACTTGTGTCATCCTGAGAACCGCCTTCAGATTCAGCACTACCCCCCGAGTCATCTCCAGATTGGCTACCAACAATAGAATCATATTGTCTTCCCGAGTTTTACCCGTTATCAAAACTACTACCTCCCTCTTCAGCCTGAGGAAGAGAGTCCTAGAAAATAGCTCTTCTAGACAATGATCTAGTTGCCCGAGGCGAGTGATCTTCTGGTGTAACATTTATTTGCACCTTAGACCCACTTGCTTCGTAGTCGTCATGACCCTCTGATTGCGAAGCGGTGACCGGGGTAGGTTTGTTATCATTCTTTCTTCTGGGACCCATTGTACGTGAGAAATAGAGAGCTCATTAGTTATCAACATAGTCAAATGATGCACTATCAGGTACTCAGACTTCACCTGTGTAATATCATTATGAAGCCTTGCCTTAAGAATGTCGTCACCCAATCTATAATCGAGAAAGCCCACAGAATCAAAAGACGAACAAGCACTAAGTACAGGAAAAAAAATACAAACAAACGGAATTCTACGGTCATTTGCACGAGTCGTGGTATGGACCATGGACCGTGAAATCCCTCGTGAAGTTGAAACAGAATTAGTGTGCAAAATGAGTATTTGACAATTCTACCAAGGGATGTTCACAGACGGGTTCACGGCCCGTGGAGTGCACCACGGTTCGTGATACTGCCCGTGAATTTAAACTGAGGGATGGGTTGCCTTCAAGTGTGGTCTACAACAAGCTTCACGTCCTGTGGTATCTTCCACGGTCCATACAACCTGTGGTAGTCTTACACCTGGGTAATATATCAGTCACCTTCTTTCTAACATCATAATTTAGCACTTAACCACTATTTTTACACCAATACAAGATCTTTCTATAACTGAAGCTTTACCCTACTTCTTACTCAACTAAATTACTTAACCCAAAGTGCACCACCTACTAACAAATTCGACCCTCTGTTATAGATTAACACACAAAAATAGCTAAAACATCCCAATTTGACTTACCCACTACAATTCCGTACAAATCACATAACTCATCATATACTTGTACTAAACTCGACTAACTCGAAGTAACTCAACCCACTGTTATACAAGATTGACCTTATTGCAAGTGATGAAAGAGCTTACTTGGAGTTCAGAAACAAATTTCGCGCAGAACGATGAATCAGTGATTGCGACTTGAGGTTCTTGACAACTTAGGATTAGGGCTTGGAATCTTTGATGAATTTAGGAATCATGGTTGATAAGAACTGTTTTAAACCTCTTAAAAACCATTATGGAAGAGAAAATAGGGAGGAAAACCCGACATTTGGCATTTGAAAAGCAATATATATGTTTTAATTCAATTGTCTTTCACGGGTCGGGTCAGGTTTTTGGAAGTAATGGATTTACCTAACACTTGACTGCGGAAGACCATGGATCATGAAGTTTCCCGTGAAGGGCATCACGGTGTGTGAACCTATCCGTAACTGAATGTAACGACCCGGAAAATGATAGAGTGAAACTAGAGCCTCACATGTGAGTTTGGAGTCGAGAACTTAATGAAATGATTATAATTGAATTTGACCCAAAAAGTTCTTAAAAATGTGCTTCGGAAGTTACCGGAAACTTGTTTAGCTGTATAT
>JAJOOR010039871.1:0-11027 GCA_036250505.1 Solanum acaule | reverse complement strand
ACATCAATCCAGTTCCTTTCATTTTCAGATATCATACCAGTTTCTTCAGGTACAGTAACAGTGAGGTGTTTCTTCTGTGAATCAACAGAATTGCAATCATCATAAACAGAAGATTCTGGATACAAAGTTGTAGCATGGTCAGCCATTGACTTTAGGCTAGTGACATCCATTTGACTTTGGTTGTGAGAGATGAAATTACCTAATCTAAATGGCAAAGCAACCGCCAAACACATGTCGTCCATCAAAATCACTATCTTGTAACAACATTACACAGCCTGTCATTGTCAAACTAATAATAATCTTCTCTTGAGCTTCACCACACCATTTTCCATGCCTAGAAAGATCTAACACATACCCTGATTCACAATTTTGTAGTCAGATCTGGTAAGAAAAAACACCTTTTTGGTTGGAAAATTCACCTAAAAATACAAAAAAAGGTATGATTTTAGATTTGTCTGTCTTCCAGCACTTTCTTCCCAAAATCCAATGAACTATTGAAAACCCAGATAAACTTGATAAATTGAATCAAAGAAAGGGGAAAAAAAGGGGTCTTGGCAAAAAGTGTCAAGAATCACAAGAAAGAAACCCTGAAAAAGATGGTACCCGTTTATCACATAAAACTTGAGTACCTTGGATCTGAGGCAACCCAACCAAACCCACCTAAGAAATGCAATCTTTTTCAAACCATAAATGGAGATGGAAATAGTAGAAGAGGAACCACTAGCTTATTTTTCAAGAATGGTACTGTTTTGTTCAGAGCTTCCTTTCCTTCTCATCCCCAGAAGAGTAAAATAGTTCAATACTTGGAAGAGAAGGGAGAAGCATCAACAATGGTAAATACGAAACAACAAAAATGGGTTGCTTATACAATGTAATGTAACAGTTCAATGTGATCATTAAAACACTTTCTCATCTTTTTCTTTCTTTTTTTCTATCTTTTAACTTGGGTCATGTGGAGCCCTTAATGAAACAATTAAGGAACCAGGGGTAAAAAAAAACAGGAGTAATTAAGTTGCTTGCCATTTTACATAATGAATTTAAGAAAAAAAAATTATAAAATGACCCAAAATCATTTCTCTCATAAAAATAGTTTGAGAGTTGTTTGTCGGAAGGGAAATATAGAGTGGGAATATATATTATTATAATTGTAATACAATATGTAAGCATGTTTTCCCCCAGTTTTTTTTTTTTTATCTAGATACCATGTGTGATGAAAGTTAGTATTTTATTTATAGAAGATAAAGCTAAACAATAAGTATAGTATAATTTGATAAAAAGTTATATGTATTTAATGTTTACAGTAAATTATAAGGCTAGGAAAGAGGCTATGTTAGCGATCACGGCAGCAAAAACAGTTGTCTTTAAGGGCTTATATGTTGAATTAGAGGACAAAGATGGGGATAAGAAGTTATCATGCTAGCTAAGGTTAGAGAGAGAACGGCTCGTGACCTTGGCCAAGTAAAGTGTATCAAGGACGAGGACAACAAAGTATTGGTGGAGGAGGTACTTATTAGAAGGAGATGGCTGACTTACTTTCATAAATTCTTGAACGAAGAGGGCGACAAACGCATTATGTTGGGGGATTTGAAACACTCATAGAGGCGTCACAATTATGATTATTGTAGGGGTATAAAGATTGAGAAGGTTAAGGACATTATTCGTAAAATGCGTAGGAGTAGAGCTACACGGTCAGGCGAGATTCTAGTGAATTTTGGAAGAGCTGTAACACCTCGGACTTTGGGGAAAAGGGAGAAAAGGACCTTTTGGGCTGAAGTATGGTTTTTCGAGCCCCATCTACGGACCGTAGAAGCTTCTAGGGGCCGTAGATGGCAATTGTAAAAAGGGGGGAAATGATATTCTAAAATTAAGTCTCAATACCATTTTCACCGGGATGAATTGTCATTCTATGTACGAATCGTAGATAGGTCTCGTAGGTGAGTCTCAGACTCAGTGAAATTTTGAGGGTTAAAATTGGTTTCTACAGTTGGTGTCTTCGGACCGTAGAAAGACCTACAAGATGTAGAAGTGTTCTGTCAAAAGATAGGTGATTTCATGGTCCAGTACTTGGTCTATGAATAACCAGTACGGACTGTAGAAAGTAGGTCGGAACCGTAGGTCGAGTCCGACATTTATTTTTAAGGGTTTTTTTTTTATCTTTTTCTAATTGTTTTAAGCCTATACTATGTAGTTTTTACCTCTATCCTAAGCCATGTATAAATACTTTAAGTCTTAAATCTACCTACTTTAAACCCATTCTCCTAATTCCCAAATTTCCTCAAGTTCTTCCCCAAAATTCTCTCTAAGGCTAAGGAAGAGAAAGTTAGAGTTTCAATCACCAAGGTCTCAATTTCACCATAACTTTTGGGAATTGATCTCTAAGGTATGTTAGTATTGACATATGGAGTCATGTCCTCCATAGGGTTCCTAAAATCTCCAATTTCACAAGTTAGATTCTCAATTCAAAGTTAGGGTTTTATTCGATCTTCATGAGTTCTTTTCAATTATGATTCAAATGATTGTTTTCTATCTTCTTATGCATGAATTGAAAGTATTTACATGTTTTTAAGTTGAATTTATATGAACCCATGCATGATCCATGATTTTTTACTATGAACACATGATGAAGCTTATGAACCATGTTTTTTTGAATTTATGAACATATGCATGTTTTTATGAAAGTAACGATTATGACTCAAGTAAGCTTATAGATGAAGGTATTTATATGTTCTATAAAGCTTGGTCACATGACATGAATGACATCTAGATTTGCCATCAATGCTTTTGGGCTATTTTCCTAAATTAGGTCTTGATTAGTATGGTATCCAGATATGTCATCAATGATTATAGATCATACTTTTAAAACTATTTCCATTAGTAGTATGACATTTTTAGTATGAAGTTAATGACTATGGCATTATAAAGCTATTATGAAAAGATCATGGATGGTGAAAGGTTTTCTCACACATGATCTAAAGAGGTATTTATGACGTTTCTAACTTGGATTAGTATCTTAATTGTACTTTTCCATGAATGATAATATGAATATGATTAATGACTATTCCATGAGATTTTTACTTATCACCGAGTGGCTTGAGGTGGAGGTTCAATTAGGTTAGTATTTAGTAGCAACATGTAGTCCTAAACTACGTGCCCTCGTAGGAGTTGTCTTAAATGACATATCTAGTGGATCTACATATAATATATGATATGATGTGTATGGGTTCTACCTTGGCAAATAGAATTCCCCTTCTTTCGATATGAAGGATATACTGGATTCCATGTTATAGCTCACATGGTCTATGTCGGTTAATGGTAAACTTCCTACAATAATGAACTAAGTTACTTTCAAAGTATTTCACAGTGTTTAAAAATATGTAAAGCTTGCATTGTGTTGACCATGATTATGATTTATATTTTCTAACCCATTTTATCTTATGATTTAGCTTAGTCATTGCATATAAGGATGTGTATTGATCGGTTTGGTTCGATTTGGAATTTATAGGTTTTACTTATTAGTTATCGGTTCGTAATCATGCTAAACTGTTATGAAACCATTAAAATATCGGTTTATTGATTATTGACTAATCACTAACTAACACTACACATTAGCCAGTATAGTCAGATGAACTTTTTCCTGTTAGTTCATTACTATATAAAACACTTAATAAAACTCCATATTAACCTGGACAGAGATGTCAATATTACCCAAACTGACAAACTCAAAAGGATTCCTCATAACAACCAAGCCAATTTTGATATGAATTATAAAGAGAAACCATTACAGCACTACTAACGAAAATCATTAATGATCATGAGATCATTACTAATAAAAACTTTTTCATTGCAGATTGTAGTATTGCAATATTGCAGGCATATCTCACTGACTCACTCATTGTGATGAGAAGATATAAACAAAGACTTAAAGTAAGAGAACCAACCATTTGAACCTCAATTTAGACACTTAGAGAATGATATGCAATATAACTCATCGGCGTGGGAGCAGTGATAGTGAATCAAAGGGTGATGTCGCAACTTTGGAATATTATTGTGATATTTGAGTGTCAACTATAAAGTCACTGTAAAGAGTCTGAAGACTGAAGTGTAAACCCTAAAGGCTAAAAGTGCCTAAGGCCTTAAGTGATATAAATGTAATTAATTAAACATCTTATCAAGTTATTGGGGCACCCGATTAGAAATATGGACAAACCGATACCCGAACAGATAAGTTGATAAGAAGTTTATAGTAAACCAAGACCCGAACCGTTAAGCCACTAACCCGAACCATTGACCCAATAGCCAAATTATCGGTTCAAATTATCCATTTCGATTTGGTTTTGAACAGCCCTAATTGCATGTCATGTAAAGTCCTTTTTAGCATGATTTCATAACTCTTATGCATTGATATCATACTTAGTACGTTCCATGTACTAATGCATATTTGTGTCTACATTATTTCACTAATGTAGAGTCCGACACTCTAACCTTTCATACTCATGGCTGGACATCTATCGGGTCCTTCAAGTGATTGGTGAGTTCTCATATTTCAAGGACCGAGACACTTTATAGCTTTATGTCATTTCCATTTTCACACTTTGTATGTGATGTATGGGTTATGTCTCAATCATTTTCCTTTTGATGCATTAGGTGGCTTATTGAGACTTATGGTACACTTCCACTTTGTCAAACTCTTTGATATATGAAATGCTATCTTTAAAGTCTTTATTTGTATTATCTTGTATGATGTATGCTAAGTGGCTTGTAACACCTCAGATTCGAGAAGATGGAAAAAAAATGTAGCTTTGTAAGATCAGGTGTCAGAACCAACGGAAGTCACTGATGGACCGTGTGTTAGACCATGGACCATAGGTGGGGTCCCGTCATTGGGTTCCAGACTTAAGGGTCTTTGATCCCACCCACAGCCGACCAGTACGATCCGTGGTTGGACCTACGAACCGTAGGTCTGGCCGTTGGTGAGGGTCAATAGTTATTTAGAGAAAAATAAATTTTGGGTAAACTTCAAACAGTCATATATTTTAGCACAAAATGAATAAGATGGTCCATGACTTATCAAATTAAAGATGGTTGAATCATCTTTCTAACGCCACCAAGTTTTCTAAAATCCAAGCTCGAAGTAAAAAGTTATGCTCGTTTTAGTGAAGCCCTATCGAGCAAAGCACAAACCACGATCCAGTTGATGGGCAGTGGTTGAAATGACGACCCGTCAGTCCCACCGTGGATGGCACTTCGTAAGTTTTAAGTCAGGGTCATTTTTGTCTTTTCCCCTATGCATTAGGCCCTTAAACTACGTGTTTGATGCCTAAACTACGTTGTTTTACTCAGTCTAAGCCTAATAATCTAGTAAGAACCTACCCAAAACCCTCATTCCCCAAAAATCACCCAACTTAGAGTGAAAAGAAGAGAAAGAGGCAACCAGTTCTCTCAAGAACAAGCAGAAGTGTTCTTTAAAGTTCAGCCCCGAAATCCAAAGGATTTCTCCGTAGATTTCGTCACCAGGTATGTGGGATTTCACTAGTGGTTTCCTTTCACCCATTAGGTCCGTAAAATTCAGTTAGTTCTTCAGATTCTCATAAACTGTTCAGACCAAGGGTTTTTAGATTTTCAAGATTTATTGTGTTTATGGTTCCTTTGATAAAATTTAGTTAGTTCTTCAGATTCTCATAAACTGTTCAGACCTAGGTTTTCTAGATTTTCAAGATTTATTGTGTTTATGGTTCCTTTGATCTAAATAACTTGTTTCTTGATAATTTAGTATAATTCCATGCATAGCACTCAGAACCCTAGCTTGTGTAAAGTTATCCTAGTTCATGAATTATACTTGCTAGGCCAATCAGACAGAAAATCATGCTCCAAATTTCAAATGTCATGTTCTCAGCATATAAATGTTGCATTCTCAGTTAGCATGTCAGTATTTTGAGCTATTCAGTATATTAGTGCATTTTAGCTTCATATACATTCAGTTGGGAGTAGACTTATCACCGAGTTGGACTAGGGTTCAGCGTACCCTCAAAGTCCCAAAACTACTTGCCAACGTAGGTTCAGAAGTCCCCTCTGTTGGGCATCAGTTTTAGTGATCACGCCACATGCATGCCTCTATACCCCTGGCAAGGTATATTGGGTCCTCTCGAGGGAGCGTATACATCAAACTCCACGTTTATCTCACGTGGTTTATGTAAGTTAATAGTAGCTCCCACAGTCAGACTCTTAGTGCATTGATCAGGTTTTCAGCAGTTATTTCAGTAGACAGTTCAACATGTTATCTTCATGATTAGTACTTGGTCATTGCATTCAGTTTAGATTTTAGTAAGGGTGTACAAGTCAAACCGAACCGATGAACCAGATCAAACCGAAAAAAAACCGATTTGTGGTTTGGTTTGGTTGGTTTGGCGGTTGAAAAAAAAACCGACCACTCTTGGTTTGGTTTGGTATTAAAAGAAAAAAAGTCAAACCGAACCCAAATCAAACCGACATAATATATATATATATATATAATTTTATTTTATTTATAGATAAAAAATATTATTTATAATCTACTTTGTTAATATATTTTTAGTTAGTTTATAGTTTTCAATATTTATATATTTTATTTCAAATTTGGGCTTGTAAAATTTTGTAACTATTATATATATAATTTTATTTTATTTATAGATAAAAAATAGGGAAAAGGGACAAATATACCCTCGAACTATTGTAAATGGTATGCAGATACCCTCTGTCATATTTTTAGGACATTGGTGCCCCTGCCGTCTAAAAACTAAAGCAAATATACCCTTTATACTAATAGACATACTCGTGTCATAATCTTATCCATCTACCCAAAATTTATTATATATCGGATCAACGGATAAGATTGTGCCACGTGGCCCTATTTAGTCTTCCGTTAGAGTGAAGGGCATATATGCTCTAGCTTTTGGACGACAGAGGCACTAATGTTCCAAAAGTATAACGGAGGGTATATGCATACCATTTACGATAGTTCAGGGGTATATTTATCCTTTTTCCCTAAAAAATATTATTTATAATCTACTTTATTAATATAGTTTTAGTTAGTTTATAGTTTTCAATGTTTATATATTTTATTTCAAATTTGGGCTTGTAAAATTTGTAAATATTTTATTTTGTATTAAGATCCGAAGTTACAATTATATTGTTATAGTTTTTCAAATTCAAAGTTAACAATTTACTTTGTAAATATTTCCTTTTGTATTCAGTTTGACTGTATCCTTTAATCTTATTAATTTAACATAATGAACGTTGATATTTCAAAAAAAAATATTTTGTACTCATGAGAATTTTACCGTCTTTACGAAAATTTCTATTCATTTAACATTTCTTAAGTTTATCTTATCACACACATAAGTGAAAATATATTTGATCTCTTTTTCAAACACCGTATAGTTGTAAAAAAATCGAAAAAACCCAAAAGAACTGACTAAAATCGAAACCGAAAAAACCGACTTTGCATGGTTTGATTTGGTTTTTAGATTTAATAAACCGGCATAATTGGTTTAGGTTTTTTTTAATGAAAAACCAAACCAAACCGACCTATGTACACCCCTAGTTTTTAGTTATACTTTAGTACATATCAATATCCTTGTTCAAATTATATTATTGCTCAGTTATGCATTGTTCAGCTTAACATACATATATCATGTATGCTCATTACATTCCAAGTACTGACACATATTTTGCGCTACATTATTTCATGATGTAGGTTCAGGCACTCAGCATCCAGATCGCACTTAATTCGATCCTGGTCCGACTTCAGGAGCTTCAGTGGTGAGTCTTCATACTTCGAGGACAATCGATATTCTTTACATTTTAGTTTTTATTTCTAGTTTTCTATTTTGTTAGAGTTAGCTGGGGGCATGTCCCAGCAACTCAATTCAATTAGAGGCTCTTTAGACATATAGTAGATTCAGACTTGGAGTTAGTGTTAAGTGTTTTGGGGTTGTTTCCCCAGATATTTAGATATATTTTCAGTTGGAGTCCTTTAGTTTTGAATCATTTATTAGTTATGCTTCCACTTATCTTAGTTATATTTTTAGCATGCTTGATATATGTCAGACTCAAGGTTAGCTTGGGGTCACTCGTGATTTGTAGGTCATGTGTTACGTCCATGGGGTAGCCTCAGGGTGTGACAAAATTGGTATCAAAGCATTAGGTTCAAGAGTCCTTGGGTGTCTGAAAGCCGAAATAAGTAGAGTATCTTTCATGGGTGTGAAGTGCGCCACATCTGTGAGGGGGAGGCTATGAAGTGTTTTAAGAAAAACTTCATTTCTTTTGCTATTCTTATCATGCGTGAGATGTGATCCACTTCTCCTTTCTAATCCATCATTGTATATTTCAGATCTTGCCTCCTCGTAGAGTTAACATACGGAATGTTAATGCCCGCAATGCTAACACAATTCCTCCAGTCCCGAACCATGAGGTTACAAATGCTGAGTTCCGCAATGTGATCCAGTTATTGGCTCAAACAGTAGTCAACTAGAACAATCAATAGTCCCAGTTCCTGCAAACTCCACTGGTTGATCAACTACAACTAGGGTTCGAGAATTTATTCGTATGAATCCGCCAGAGTTTCTAGGGTCGAAGGTTGGTGAGGACCCACAGAACTTTATTGACTAGGTTAAGAAGATTCTTGAAGTAATGCAAGTGACTGGTACTGAGAGTGTTGATCTAGCATCCTATTAACTCAGAGATATGGCTCATGTCTAGTTCACGTAGTGGAAGGAAAACAGGGGTGAGAATGCACCTCTTATGACATGGGATTGTTTTACTGGAGCTTTTTTGGACAGGTTCTTTCTGAGAGAATTGAGGGAGGCTAAGGCCCAGGAGTTTATGAACTTGAAGAAGGGTTCAATGTTAGCTTAGTAATACGGGATGAATTTCACCCAGCTCTCCAGGTATGCTCCACATATGGTTGTTGATTCGAGGGCACAAATGAGCAAGTTCTTGTATGGAGTATCCGATCTGGTCAAGACCGAGTGCAAGAATGCTATTATATTATGAGACATGGATATCTCCAGGCTAATGACTCATGCTCAGTAGGTTGAGGGAGATAAGCTTAGGTAAATGGCTAAGGACAACAAAAAGGCTAGAACAATGTACAAAGATCGAATGGTGGAAATCAATCACAGTTTCACCAGAGGTATACAGCCCCAACACCTTCATCATCTAGCGTTCCGTCCCCCAGGTTTCGACTGGATCAGAAAGGTAAGGCATCATGATCTAAGTCACAAGGGAGTATTTCAGGTAATCAGACTTTTCCAACTTGCCCAAATTATGGTAAGAACCATCTGGGTGAGTGTCTTACTAGCAAAGAGGGGTGTTTTGGGTGTGGTCAGTATGTTCATAGGTTGAAGGATAGCCCTTCTACCAGGCAAGGACAAGGAGGTAACAAGGCTTAGTCTACTACTTCAGCAGCGCCAGCAGGTCGCCCCACTCAGCAGAGCGCTTTGTCTAGTACAGGTGGCGGTCAGCGTCAAAATAGGTTGTATGCTCTCCAGGTTCACCAAGACCAGGTTGATTCTCCTAATGTGGTTACTGGTTCTTACGAGTCTTTCATTAAGATGTTTATGCATTGTTAGATCCAGGGGATACACTATTCGTAACTCCCTATATAACATTAAACTTCGGTGTCAGTCCAGAAACTCTCCCAGAACCCTTCTCAGTCTCTACTCTAGTTGGTGACCCAGTTTAGCTAGACGGGTATACAAAAATTGTCTTGTCACAGTTTCCCAGAAAGTCACCTCAACAGACCTTGTAGAGTTAGAAATGGTATATTTTGATATCATTCTAGGCATGGATTGGTTACATTCTTGTTATGCCTCAGTCTATTGTAGAACTAGGATCGTTCGATTTCAGTTTCTAAACGAGCCAATCTTAGAATGGAAGGGTAGTAGTTCAGTGCATATAGGTCGATTTACCTCTTACCTCAATGCCATGAAAATGATTTCCAAAAGGTATATCTATCATCTCGTTCGGGTTAAGGATTCAAGCTCTGAAACCCCAACTCTTGAGTCAGTACCAGTAGTAAATGAGTTTTCGGAAGTATTGCTAAAAGATCTTCCCAGAGTTCCTCTCGAAAGGGATATCGACTTTGGAATAGATCTCCTTCCAAATACCCAGCCTATTTTGATTCCTCCTTACAGAATGGATCCAGCTGAGCTTAAGAAATTGAAAGAACAGTTGAAAGACCATTATTAGACCCAACATCTCTTTATGAAGTGCTCCAGTGTTGTTCATGCGAAAGAAAGACGGTTCTCTCAGAATGTGCATTGACTTTCGTCAGTTGAACAAAGTCACAATCAAGAATAAGTATCCCATCCCTAGGATTGATGACTTGTTCGACCAACTTCAAGGGTGATAGTTTCTTTTCTAAGATAGACCTCAGATCCGGGTACCATCAGCTTAGAGTCAGAGATAATGACATCCCGAAGACAACTTTTAGGACTTGGTATGGTCACTATGAATTTGTAGTTATGTCTTTTGGACTAACAAATGATCTTGCAGCTTTCATGGACTTAATGAACAAGGTGTTCTAATAGTATTTGGACTTGTTTGTCATTGTCTTTATTGATGATATCCTCATTTATTTTCAGAGTGAGGAAGAGCATGTGACTCATTCAAGAGTTGTCCTGTAAACCCTTAAAGATCGCCAACTATTCTCTAAGTTCAGCAAATGTGAATTTTGGTTACAGTCAGTCGCTTTCCTTAGTCATGTGATATCCAACGAAGGGATCTGAGTAGATTCTTAGAAATTAAGGCGATAAAACACTGGCCCAAACCCACCTCTCCAACAGATATCATAAGTTTCTTGGGTTCGGCCGGTTATTAAAGGAGGTTTTTTGAAGGATTTTTATCCATAGCTGTAACGACTCGGAAAATGATAGGTTAAACAAGAGCCTATGACTTTGTGTTGACTTTATAATGAGGTTCTATGAGGGGTTTTTATGTAATTTAGTTTTAATTGTGTTACATCCGACAATTTAAAATGAATATGAAGT
>JAJOOR010039867.1:0-10292 GCA_036250505.1 Solanum acaule | reverse complement strand
CCCCCCCCCCCCCCCCCCCCCCCCCCCCCCCCCCCCCCCCCCCCCCCCCCCCCCCCCCCCCCCCCCCCCCCCCCCCCCCCCCCCCCCCCCCCAACAATTAAATAGATTTTATTAAAAGATTATACACGACTTTTAAATTTCTTCATTCGATTAACTTTAATTTAATTTATTTTATATAATATTTTTTGTAAATCAATTTTAAATTTAATAACAATTCATCGTTAGTACATGGAAAGAGAATTATGTAGAAATAAAATGAGAAGTATAAATAAGAAGAATAAAAGACCAAAGTATCTAAAATATGTCTAATAAATTTAAACAAAGATAAATTGAGAAAAAGAAATAGTATAGAGAGAAAAATAATGATAGCAAAAATAATAAAGCTTTACATTGAGCCAAAAACAGAGACATTTCATTGAGTTGGGATTTGAGCCCGAAACCAGAGCCCATTCAGCCTTCCAAAAACAATGAAATAGAGTTGGATTTGAGCCCAAAGCAAGAGCCCATTCAACCTTTCAAAGAAAAAAAAAAGGGAAAATGTTGCAAGTGGGAATCGAACCCAAATCCTCTCGGTTAGAATTGAATCCCTTAAACCACTGAGCCATGCTTCTCTTTATATTTGAGGGGGTTCATTTTAATATATGTACTCATAAAATCAGAAATAAACCTTATATATATAGTGTAATTTTTCGACGAGGGGGTTCGGGTGACCCCCCTGACCTCCACGTGGGTCCCCCCTGTATACTATGCCACATTAATTGAGACGAAAAGATTACAAAATTTTAGGGGACATTTCAAAATTATTAGTATATATATATATATACTCCTTCGTTCCTTTTTATATGTCATATTTTTAGATTTCACTTGCATTAAGAAAATATGTAAGTTTACAATTCTACCCTTATTTAATGTTTTTTGAAAGTTAACTTTTCAATAAATGATAAATAAATCAATCTTTTATTTTTAATTTGTTTTTGAGATTTCTTTTTCAAAATCGAATTTTATAGAGTAATGAAATGGTGAGAGTGATTAGTCAATGTAAGAAGTAATTACCATGAACATTAATTACTTATTAGTTTTCCTAGGTTGGTCAAATATCTATTTTCAAGACTAATTAACTATCGAGGGTATAATAGGAAACATATTGTAATTTATGCATTAATTTTATGAAATGACAAGTATTATGGACCAATAATTTATGGTAAAAATGTCATATAAAAAGGAACGGAGAGAGTATATATGTATATTCCAGTTTCTTAATTAAGAATCCTACAAATTGATTAAATTAATTAAGTTATCACAATTTTAAAATTCTGCTAATTTCAATTACTTTTCTCATGAGATGAAATGTAAAGTACTTCGATATTTCAATTCATATTTCGTAAGATAGTTGAGTTCCTAAGCTAGAATGAAATCCACACATGATTATCTCAAAGCAATATCATCAGTATAAGGACGGTTCAATAAAATTAGAGCCAAAATTTAATAAAAGATCTTAAATGTATAAATATACTCATAGAAATAACAATAATTCAGAGTTACTTTATTTGTACTTATCTTTAATGTAGTCTTTTTGAAAAAACACAAAACATTTAACTTTTCATAGTAGTATTATTGTTATTTATATATATAAAAAAAAGAATTAATTTTAGTAAATCAAATGTTAGTCATTTATCTAGAATATATTCCTTTGAATATTGTTATAAAAACTTTATTTATTTATATGAAATTTGGATTGTTTAATTCAAAGATTCAAAATGTTTTTGGTAAAAAATAGATCATTTGTCTTTCTTTCCTTTTTACATAATTTTTTTCTTTTTTAATTATCTCTAATATAATATTCAATGAAATTAAAATTATAAAATTTACTATTAAAACTTTTTTGGGTACAAAATTTTGAAGGCTCAAAATAACCTTTACTAGCCTTATCCTGAGCTACCTTACATCATATACTATAAGTTCCATTAATTCCCAAAAGAAGTTGCATGAATTTTTAAGGTTATTTACCAATAAGTATAGACAATAAAAAATATTTTTCTACAAAATAACTGTATGTAGATTTAATGTGTATATATATATATATATATACACACACAATGTATCAATATTGTGAGAATCTCCATCTGCTCTAAGTGGGCGCGAGCTAGAATCCTTATGTCAGCTTGGTTGTTCAAAAGACTGTCTCTTTACCCCTTGCATCTTCATCTTTTCGAAAGCCCAGACCATTCTTCTGGATCTACATTAGTCCTATTTCAAGTGCAAAGCCTCTTCAATAAAGACCTCTTTTTTTAATTTCTTCCCCATTTCTCATTTTGTTGATTGAAAGAGAATAAGCGCTATCCATTGAGTAAAGAGAGGGTTTGCTTGTATAAAGAGTGTACAATCACGTATACATGATGTATAACTATGTATCAAAGGTGTATATATATTATTGATACGGTAAAGCATATATTCCAGACTGATATTTTTTCAATTTCAACCAACTCAAATCTTGTCTAAACTACTCCAAAATCTTCATACGAGGTCCTTTCAATGTTTCAAGTCTTTCAATATTATTTACATTTGCAGCACGTCAATTTTTAAAGTTGAACTTTGAACAAATTTTGAACATGGAAGAAGAAGAAAAAAGAGGAAGGAAGGAAGGAAGAAGGAAAAAACAGTAGCGAAAATGCATTACGCTTGAATTTGGAAGTGGTCGAATAGTCATTTTATATAACTAATGATAATTGAGTTGTTTTGGATACGAAATTTTGATCCAATGGATATTTTGTCTAATTTTTCCGAATGTATATATATATACTTGAATTTCATGTTTGCTGCCTGACCTTGGTTTTGATGTACTTGTTCACTTCGGAATTAGATCCTTTACCTTAATAACGCTAGTGAGCATACTTCTTTGATATAAGATTCGCACGGGCCCAATAACTTGGGATTTAGTTGTTGCGTGTGCAGCTGTACACAATATGCTATGTATATATGCATATATATCTCAGATAAATAATTGACCTTGAGATGTATAATTGAAACTCCTAGATGAGAATAAAGCTTTAGTAGAATAGTCATGATTTTTCTAACGCCAAATGAAGCATAACTTCATTAGCAAATAACAAATTTTAAAACACAGGTAAACTATTTTTTATTTTTATTTTTATTTTAATTTCATATATTTTATCTAAATTATTGAGAGTCTGAATTTCATACTCCACTCCACTATCTTCTACCCTCCCCCGGATAAATTTATAGAATTAACGCAGAATCTCGTCTAAGATTGAGCATAAAAAAAATATAGAGAATGAGCTATTACGTGCAAACAATGGAAATTCAATAATAAGAGTCTGATCTTCTCGCTTAAGAATATGCGATTCCGGAGACTGAAATATTTGCTTGGTTGTTAAGAAAGCATGGGAGAAAAAATGAAAAGGGTTGGAGAGAATTTCAGAAAGTCATTCTCTCCTTTCTAAAGCTGCGCAAGGCGGCCCTAAAACCTCAAGGAAGATTGAATCCCCTAGGTGCAGGCCCCCCGCGTCCTTTCTTAAGAGATGGAGCAATCGTCACTCGACAGCTCAAAACTGACCAGTACGGCCACTTAGCATAATATATAGTTTCAGTGTACTATAACTATATCTAAAGAAAAGTCTCCCATTTGAAACATTATTTATTATAAGTCATGTTTTGGAGTTTGCCAAATAATTTAGGAGCGACGAAGTTACGAAAATTCCATTGAATGAAACCTCGCGCTAGGGATAAGCCTCATTTCTAGGAAGTGGATCATTCATGCGCAGACTTAACTGAAAAAGAAAGATTCCCAATCTACTTTCCTCTTCCGAGATGCCTTCTTCACTGGCCAGGCTTTGGAGAACTCCTAGAATGGGATTCCCCTTATGTGATATCCTAACTAGTACCGAGTAAGGAAGAAGAGCTGCTTTTATTTAAGCGGAATCAGAGCTCTTGGGTAAGAAGGCAGGAAGAAGTTCACACCAGGATTGAAGAAGCGGGTTTGATAGGGAGTCTGGTGTAGTTTCTTTCCCAAAGAACTCTTTTTCAATCTTCTACCCTCCCCCGAATACCGCTTTATCTAATCCTCTGCTCCTTTTATTTCAACTTGTGTTTCGAATATAAAAGAAATAAATTTTATTTTTAAAAAGTCCTGCATCTGGTAAAAGAATACTTTTCTAAATAAATATATAAAATACAAAACGAGAGAGAAGAAATGAAAGCGGAAGGTTTTGTGGGGTGGGATAGATTTTTTTTTTTCAAAGTTAAAAATAAAAAAAGGGGGTGGGAAGTACGGTGAGAAAAAGTGGTTATTTTACATTTTATTTTATAATTTTAAATTTTATCTTTTAAAAAAATTAATTTTTATATAAGTAATGCAATTTTCCGGAGGTTCAAATGAACCACTCAACTCTTTCTACCTTCGCGGTGAACAATGAAAAATTGAAAGAAGAGATGATTTTGGAAAGGAAAGTGAGTGAAGAAATGAAAGCAGATCAAATGGAATTAAAAGTGAGTGAATTTACTCTTCACAAAAATTGAGCGGCAGTTTTGAAAATGAGTGAATCAACTATGTGCTTTTTTCATGTAAAGTTACTTAACTTTAATTTTTTAATTCAACATAGAAAAAATACTTAATTATAAATGTTTTACTTACAAAGTCACTTGACCTATTTATTAATTTTTTTCCATAAAATTTGGTAACATGAATTTTTTATTTAAAACTAAAATTTTTAAAAATAAAAAGATATCACTTCGCTTAAAGATACCGTTTAAATTATTTAATGATATAGGTTAAATTATAATAGCTCATATGTATTTAAATTATTTAATGATAAAGTTTAAATTATAATAGCTCATATGTATAATGTATCTAGTTTCAATTAGTAGATCATATGTACACTGTTCCAGTTTCTTTCTCTCTTTTTTAAAAAATAAAAATAAATTACAACCTAAAACTTTTAAAGATTAATGGCACACCATTTGAAACTAATGAGATACATATGGCTACTAATTTAAGCGCTATCTTAAATAATTTAAATTAAAAATACCATTTAAAGAGCCGATTTAGTGTCTTATTTAATAATTAGATAATTTCAATAATATCTTTTATTTTTAAAATTTTAAAATTAATTAAATAGATTGAGTAACTTTGTAGATAAAATATTTATGATTAAGTGACTTTCGGAAAGACTCATATTAGGAGGGTGACTTAATCAAAATTGAATGAGTTATTCAATGACTTTTTTGTGAAAAGATCGCATAGTTAAATTTTTGAGATATTATTTCCATAAATATTGGTAAAATAAATTTAGTAATAGAATTTTCTTAGTATTGTTTTCTCGTAAATATATCTAGAATAATTTTTAAAACAATCAACACGTATAGGCGTTGTTGCTTTAATTGACCAAAAGTAGCATAAAATATGAAATGTAAGTTATTATAAGCTTTAGGACATAATTAACCTATTTTTCAAAGTTATAAATGTAGAAGAAGCAACTAAAGGTACTTACGTGAAGTCGAGTAGTATTGAACCAAGGATTAAATCACTTATTTATTGCATCACTACAATAACATTACATTATTTATAATTAACGCATAAAAAAAAAGTAATAAAAGAAACTAGCAAGTCCTGTAGCAGACGCAACGATAATGGCGAACGCCGTGGCAGCGGCCACCCTCAAAGTTTTCTTTCTGGCAGTGTTGGTTGCAATGGTGACCCGTCACACACGCCCCGTGGAACGTTTCGCTATGGTATTGACATAGTTTTGCCTCCGTCTTTCTAATTCCACCTTCTGAAATCATCCATAAAAACGTCCATTCATTAAACAAAATTATTTAATTACATGGAAGTATATATCATACATAAACTTTGTTACTATCAACAATCCACCAATTGATTTTTCATATTATATATTTTTCCAATTTTTCGTATTGAATTCTATTTATAACATGGCGTTCAAATGAAATTTAAACGCCAAATATCAACATGCATACTTTACAACACTGAACTATCAAATCATATATTTTTTTTAATTTTTAGCTAAATAAATTTAAACATCAAATTATATAAAACAGACACTTCACTGTAATAATCTAGACTTCTTTAACCAAGACTTCACTGTAATAACCATAAATATGTAACACTTCACTACCATAACTAATTAATTATCTTAATTTAGACAAACATCATTACTATCACAGTATTACTACATCAAAAATTATCTTAAAAGCCATTAAATAATTAATGATAATAACTTAATAATCACTAAAAAATTAACACTCCTAGTACTATTTAACTTACCATTTGTTGAGAGAAGAAGTACTAAGAAGAGTAGGACAGCAACAGTAGGAAAATGCTTCATTTTTAATTTTTTTGGTTAGTAGTGTTTTGTGGTTATAAGTGGAAAGTGAAGGCATATTTATAGGGACAAAAGGTGATGCTTAGTATGTTTAGGAGTAACAATTGTGAGACACGTGTCTTTTATGACATCTTAATTTATCAATTTATTAAATTCTTCCATCGGTGATCTTATCTACATTTATTTTTTGTTCAATTTAGCGAATGTTTGTGAAACTTCTCTAAAGTACTAGAATAGTAGTGGACTTAATTTGGATTTGAGTCCCAACTTTAATTGTCAATAACTCATGTATACGAATCCATTTTATAATATTACCCTGTTTTATAAATTAAAAAAAATTGTAATTTATAATCTATTTAATCTAATTAGCCGTTTTTACTTCATTATTCATGCATATCTCTAAAATGGCAAACATCTAAAGTATATTATGTAATATAGCTATAATTTTGATTATTTTTATAAATCTGTGGATATAACTTTGTGAAATTTCGTTATTCGATTTCCTAACTATATAAATCAAGGATTTGTATAATTTGGTCGTCCATAATTGTATAAATCTTGAATTTGTATAATTCAGGAAAGTTCCTGATTGTATATATTCAAAATTTGTATATATTTATCCTAGCTATTTGTATACGATTTATGAAAAAATCATAATAAATTATCATGTTTATATATTGGCAAGCGAAATATACAAACGGAGTTCTGAAAAACTCCAAAATGTATAAATACAAAATTTATAAATACTTACCATGTTTGTATATTCGCAAGCGAAATATACAAACGGGCAAGTGAAATATATCCTTTCATATATAAATTGCAGCCTCCATTTGTATATACTTACGTACCCCATTTATATATTGCAAGGGGCAAGCGAAATATTGTAAACCACAACCTCCATACAGGGGCGGAGCCAGCCTTCTATTAGGGGTTTCATCCGAACTCCCTTCGGCGGAAAATATTACTATTTATACATGGTTAAAATTATTTTTATTTGTATATAGTAGATGTTGAACCCCCTTTGGTTAGTTCGTGTGTTTAGTTCTTCAAATTTTGAAGCCCCTTATTAAAAATCATAGTTTCGCCATTGCCTCCATAGCAAACGAAATTATTGCTATAAAGCACAATTACCAAAATTATTGCTCAAAAGCCTTATTATACCTATTATCTTTACTATTTCTAAAATTTTCTCCTAATTATACCACCCCTCCCTCGAAGATTCATTTTTCAATAAATTGTCTCCTAATATGAATTGTTGTTCTATATATGTTCAACAAATTGTTTAAGTTAATACTCCTTTCAATTCAATTATAAGACAATTTTTTACATTTCATGATTATTGGAAAATGGTTAACATCGTTTATTCTAGTCTTGATGATAGAGATACTCAATAGCTATGAATTATGATAATGAAAGATAATATGTAATTAGTGAAATAGCTAAATAATATACAAGCCGATTCGAATATTATCATTATAAAAAAAAAGTTTAATACTAGTTCCACAAAAAATAAAAAATGTATATTATCTAGTGTTATACCACCCGTATGTCAATAATATCACAAGGTAATACAAATATAGATATGGGTTGAACACAATTCCGTTCTTCTTCTTTTTTTCCCCATGGAATTTACTACTTTGAGTATATTTTGTCAAGCTTTCGTCAATTCATATCTAAACAGCAGAGAGAAAAGAAATTTACTACTTAGGTAAATTGTAGGGGTGACAATTGGGCAGGTTGAGCCAAATTTAGGCGAGTTATAATGGGTTAGGATAACAAGTAGGTCAAAATCTAACTCAATTCAAATTTGCTTTGGTCAAAACGGATTGGATCAAAATGAATTAGGTAATGAGTTACATAACGGGTCAAGATTCAATCCAACTCAATACATATGTATATCACTTACATATATACAATTATCTGACAGATATATATATATAGTTCACCTCTCTCCACTCTCTGCCTTTCTCGCTCGCCTCTCTCCTCCCTCTCCCAATCTCACTCGCCAGATATATAAATACATATGTATATAAGTTACATATATACAAGTACATATGTATACATTACATCAAAAATGATCTTTAGCGGCAATAAATTAACGGCAATAATTCAATTGCCGCTAAATATGTATATTTAGCGGCAATTAACACTCTTTGTGTATGTCCCTCCTAAAGTCTTTAGCGACATTGGATCTAATGACACTTAACTAATGTCGGTAAAGACTTTAGCACTCTTTATTAATATGTCTATTTCTTGCCGCTAAAAGTTGTTTTTGTTGTAGCGATATCAGTTACATATATACAATTATTTGACAGATATACATATACAACTTGTCTAACTTTCTGTCCTCTCTCGCTCGCCTCTCCTCTCTCTCCCAATCTCGCTCGCCTCTCTCCCTCCCTCCCTCTAACATGTAGCTACGAATCGTAATTAGCAAACTATAGCTATGAAACATACTTAAATTATTTTTGAGTGGCTATATGTAAAAGTTCTCCTTTTAATATGGTTATATATAACATATCAAATTGAACCAATTTGAATTACAAATCAAACCCAACTTTTAATGGGTTGAAATAGATTGAACTCATAAGTGGACGGATCCGTAACCCGTTCTAACTTAATTGAGTTAGACGAGTTGGACGGATTAGGTTTAATTTTGCCCGATTAAATTACTACCAATATTGACAAATGAAATTGACAAAATACATTTAAAATATTCAAGACTTAGTTGAATCCATAATGGTAAAAATAGCAGGCAAACCATATATTGTAAGTCTAGTATCCCAAATTTAGACTAACAATTAAAACGCTAGCATAACTAGTTAATATGTTAGTATCCCAAATTGACAAACTCTCTTTAATTTTCTTCTTTTAAGTTATTTAATTATTTTGGCTTTGTTATTTTATATTTCCTAATAACTTGTTGATATTAATTAATTTGTTGATTCCTGTATCTTCTATTTAAGATAGGAAAGTGTGTTTAATTTTGGGAAACATTTCATACCGTTGAAATAGTTTTTTAGGACAGTGCCCAACACGACTCAAGTATTAATTTTATGCATTATTTTTATATATCATTGTAGTAATTTTCATCTTACTTTTAGGACTAATTTTTGTTAATAATAAGTTATATTATTATTGTGAAATTTCAATTTTTTCCCCAACAATCTAAGAAATTATGACATATAATGTGTCCTGAATTTACTGATGATACTGATATTGCTGCAATATCTACCCTGACTGGTACTATTCAAGTCATTCTGCCGGAGGATTACGGTAAAGAAAATTACAGGTATGTAAATAGACACGGTTATAAGTCCAATGCTAATAATAAAACCTTCATGAAAAATACACCTCAATGCGAAAGATTATTGAAAATAAATGACAATCCCGCTAAGCTAAATATAAATTTGGCTGAAACAAATGATATGATTATTGCGATCATTTCGGAAATAAATGTTGTGACCAATATGAGAAACTGGGTGATAGACTCTGGTGCTACTAGGCACATTTGTATAAATAAAAATGATTTTATCTCATACACCCAAGTTGAGGAAGGAGAAGATATTGTTTATCTTGGTGACTCAAGGACAACTAAAATTCTTGGAAAAGAAAAAGTTCTTCTCAAGCTCACATCTGGTAAAACTTTGGCATTGAGTGATGTATTGCATGTTCCTAATATTCAATTTTTTTTTATTTCTGTGGAATAATTAGGAAAATGGGGATTGACTAAAAATGATATTTTTTTTATGCTATATACGGTACACAAGTAGAAAAAACTTCTTAAAAATATATGTACATATATAACACAAAATGAGAAAAATATAAAATAAATAAATAAATTAGGAGTGGAGGGTTAAATAGGATGGGGTAGAATTTTTTTTGGGAATGAGTGGGTGTTTTTTTTTTTTGTTTTGTTTTGGGGGGGGGGGGGGG
>JAJOOR010039866.1:0-11135 GCA_036250505.1 Solanum acaule | reverse complement strand
GGGGCGGAAGGGTCTAGAGTTGTGGAGAGAGTTGCGGAGAACTCTAGAACCTTTGTGATTATTCAAGAAGGCTAGAGAATTCCTTAGAATTCTCTAGAATGACTTAGATATTTGAAGAAAGCCTTAGAATTCTCTAGAGTGTGTAGAGAATTCTAGAGAGGGGCCTTTGTGTAAATAGTTTAGGGACTTAGAAAGTAATTTAAAATTGTACTTTAGTCCCTAGGAGTTAGTATAAATAGGTGGTTCCATTCATTTGCAAGGCATCCAACCAAGAGAACAAGCATCCAACAACTTGTAAAACATTCTTCCAAGCAATATAAGCCTTCTTCCAAAATTCTCCAAGTCTTCCTTTTCATTCTCTTAGCGATCTTAGTCGTAAAGGCTTACTTGAGCTTACAAGATCGTGAAAGATTCGTGAGTAAGTTGTCAAGTACCGCACGAATCATAGTGAGACTCTAAGTCCGTGACACTAGCCTGTCTTTATGTCCTAATTTCTGAAACCATCTATCTTGAATAAGACCTTAATAAATACCAATAAGAGTAGAAGACCCCTTTGTTTTACTTCAAAGGAAAAGAAAGAAATTTTTAAAAGAAGGCAATATCTAATTTCATTCAAAGAGAACCAACATCCTGCAAATGAACATGAGGTAAAAATGAAATACTAGGCAATTGTTCTCATTATTACTACAAATTAAAGGTAATTTACATATTTTTCCCTTCAAATTTGTCTTGAGAATTCAGTTATAAACTTAAATTCTTCTTCTTTTTCTTCTTCATTTCGACAGGGAGACTTGATATACATTAACATACATTTTGGATTTACTATATGGAATGTATACTAGATACATCTAATTAATATTGAGTGCACTAGATAAAATTGATTTTAGATACATTAAATTGATATTAGATACATTTTTTTTTGGATATAATATATGAAATGAATACTTGATACATCAAATTAATGCTAGATATATATAAACATATACATGAGACTAATACTGGATAATATATACATATAACTATTACATGGAATTAATACTATTGTTCATTAGACAAACCAATGTATTTGTGTGCACATGTTTCATAGTTCAAAAATCTGTATGTATCTAGGAGTTTAGTATGTGTTCATGATATGTGTAAATGTATTTGTGCCCATCTGATCAAAGTCCATCAATTTTTTTTTCCATGTATCTAAGAGATTAATATGGATGATACATATGAATGTATATTTGTGTGAAACTATACAAACATGTATCTAAGTATTTAATGTGTAAAAAATTAAATTTATCAAACATAAATACATTCCTTAATTTTCGCCTTATATTAAGGAATTTGATTAATTTAAATTTCTAAAATTAGTTGTTCATGTATCACACAAGTTATGTATCAAAGTTTTTCTATTTATCTCCATTTCATTATTTATGAGATTTTATGTAATATGACAAAGTTGTAAGGAATTTGATTAATTAAAATTTTTAAAATTAGTTGTTCATGTATCACACAAGTTATATATCAAAGTTTTTCTATTTATCTCCATCCCATTATTTATGAGATTTTATGTAATATGACACAGTTGTGGGAAAAGGAGTAATTAGTTCCTAAAATTGTGAGATTTTTATTTGTTTACCCTAAAAAAAATCTCACAAAAAATGAAGAGGATAAACAAGTTGGCCTCCTTTCTTTTTCTTTTAAGCCACTACATTTTTCATTCCTTCTTCTTCCTCACCCTTCTTCTCATTCCTCTATTTCTTTTTTCACCCACATAACTGGGTTTTTTTTCCCTTCTAGATAGTTTACAACAATGTGAATTACAAAAAGAAAAATTTAAAGTAAACTAGCAAATCTCTTTTATATTTCAAGCATGGTTTGATTGATAAAAGAGTTCACAAAATGTTAGAATCTTAAAAGTAATTAATCATCTTACGTTTAAAGGTTACCCATTTTATTACCTCTATAAAATTGCATAAATCGTTCAATTTGTTGTAAAATCAATCTAAAAGAGTTAGGACAATATATAACAAAAATTGGAACCATGAATAAAGAAATAAAGAGAGACAAGAATGAATGCTTTTGTTATTTCTTTCAAATATTCAAGTGTATACATGATTCTCAATACCTATATTTATAGGGCTACATAAAAGGATATCAAAGAGTATCATAAACATGACATAAATTCTTAAAAATGTGGGAATGATTTAGCAGAAATCGTCCTAAGCTTGAAAGAGGTGGCCACATAATTGGTAGAGGCGACACCCAACCTAATAGACTTGGTGGTCAGACTTCTCAAGTAGACTTGAAGAAGAGGCGTCTGACGTAGTAATAACAAATATCTCTCTAATTTGTGATCGAATGGCTACATCCTTATTTGATCCTGGTTTCAATTTTTCTTATGTATCGACTTACTTTGCTATTGGATTGGGCATGATTTATGACTCATTGGAGGCATTACATGGGAGAAGGTATAGATATCTATTGATTGGTTTGATGCATCGAGGTGAGATCGTAGGGTACTGATTTTATGAGAAAGTTTTGGAGAAAGGTCAAGATGATCTAGATCAAGTTTCTAGTAGTTCAGACTAGATAGAAGGAATATGCATATTAAAAGGTTAGAGAGCAGGTTTAGCTTATGGTTTCACCCATAAAGGGTGTGATGATGTTTGCAAAGAGTGATAAGTTGAGTCCGCGATTCATTAGTCTTTTTGAAATTCTTAGACGTGTATGAGAGATAGCCTATGAGTTAATCTTACCTCCAGGTTTGTAGGTGTTCATCCAGTATTTCACGTGTCTATGCTAAATCAGTTTCACGCCGATGGTAAATATATCATCCATTTCAACTCTGTGTTATTTGATGAGAGTTTGTCTTATGAGGAGGAATATGTAACTATTTTAGATAGAGAAGTCCGCAAGTTGAGATCTAGAGTTATTCCATTTGTGAAGGTCCAATGGAAAAACCGTCTTGTAGATGAGACTACTTGAGAGACTGAATCAGACATGTGTAGCACATATCCTTAGTTATTGTAACGACCTGTTTCCGTCGTTATGGAAAAGTCAATAGGAAAAGAACTTGGGCCATAAAACTTTTGAGTAGTGACTTTGAAATTCCTAGCCTAGTTCAGATTTAGACGAAATCCGAGTCAGGTGAGCTCTAGGGAAATTTGGTATTGAACAAGAGAGTTAATTATGAATTTGATTACATGAGTGGATAACCAAGACGTTAGGGAGCCCGTACGGCTTTACAGAATTGAATTTGGGCGAGTAGAACTCCTAAAACTGATCTTAGTGTGACGAGTAGTTTTTGAACGTCAAGGGTTGAAAAAGTTTTATGAAATGGGAGTTTGGAACTCAAATTCCGACTCTCTGCCTCCGTGCAAGCCACCAGGGCGGGGCCGCTGTGGCGGGATGGGGTCCGCCGTAGCGGGCCAGTCGCGACTTAAGTCGGGGAAAAACCTTAATTTCGTTATTTTTCTGCAAACTTCGTTCTTGAGATCTAAGAGACGACCCAGGGCTATTTCTTGATAGTTTCCCCCGTTTTCTAGCGCTAAAGGTAATACTTTTACTCCCCTAATCCGTTTTTCAATCCGTAGAACTTAGATTCATGGGTAATTATAATTAGAGAAGGGTTTTGGCCAGGAATTAATGGTGGTAAAAGCCCTAATTCAACACTAGGATCTTGGGTATGGACATGGATAAA
This sequence comes from Solanum acaule, assembly GCA_036250505.1. NCBI lineage: Eukaryota > Viridiplantae > Streptophyta > Magnoliopsida > Solanales > Solanaceae > Solanum > Solanum acaule. The sequence continues at coordinate 7,444 of JAJOOR010039866.1, read as the reverse complement.
TAGATTGATTATTATCTGGTTAAATTAGGACTTGTTTATTGATCCTTGCGTTAATTGACTGTTTTTAGACCAAGAACAAGCGAAAAGAATCCGGAAAGGAAAGGCTCAAGTGTCTTAAGAGGATTCAAGCTTGGTTTCGAAGTAGGTGATGGTTTGATTTCTTGTTTGTGTGATATATGCCGGTAATTGCTTCGTTGTATGCATGCATGTATGAGAACAAAGAATGTAAATCAAATCTAATGCAAATGAATATATATATGAACAATTATATGCCATGAACCTAATACTTACTGTATGATTATGAGTATGTTCATCATGGATGTGATTGTGACTGTGGTTGTGTTGACTGGATCGGATGTCACGTTCCGACACATATATTGGATCGAGTGTCACGTTTGACATATATATTGGATCGGGTGTCACGTTTCGACACATATATATTGGATCAGGTGTCACGTTCCGAAACACTAAAAATTTGGGTGTGGGTTCCATGAGAGGACCACTTGTGATTATTGCGTTCATATCTAATTGTCATTGATATTGGGAAATTGTATGTTGCTCCTGAAATGATAACTGATTTGTGCATTCTGTATATATGTGTCTACTGTGTTGTACTTGCTTGTGTATATTGTGCCTACTGGAGTAGCCGCGTGATCCTATCAGTACACTGTGGTTTATGTACTGATACTGCACTTGCTCGTTCTTTGTTGAGTACAGAGCATCTTCAGGCGGTTACTGATAGACCTCAACTAGGGGATCATTGATTGAAGACTGGATTCAAGGGTAAGCCAGTTCTTCCAGACAGTCATGGATCCTTCCTTGTTTAGTCCACTCATTTCGGACTCAGACTGTTTAGTTAGGTTTTGCTTATGTTAGTTTAGGGGTTTCACCCCTTTTCCTTAGATTTTTTGGTTTACAGAGTTTTTCAAGTTCTAGGAGTTGTTTTCCACAATAGTTTGTTAGTTGTTTAATTAAATCCTTGGAGTTTATGGGAACTTCATTTTTACTTTTCATTTAAACGTGCTTTCATATCTTTAAATACCTAGTTTCTCGTTAAGTTGTTTAGTCGAGTTGTAGTAATGGTTCTCCCACCGGAGGGTTAGTGTGGGTGCCAATCACAACGGTCTGCGTCGTGACAGTTATTCGTGGAGTTTGATAATCTTTTTATCTATCCTTTCCTTCTCTTCTTTCTCTTTTGACCTACGAAGATGAACATTTATTTAATTGATATCTGATGCAACAATTTACCCCGTTGTTATGGTTCTTTAGGGCCATAGTACCCTCTCATATAGGTCCCTGTGGGTTGAGAATTGAGATAATGTACATAAAATAATCATGTTAATTATTATTTTCTTAATTAATATGCTAAGTCTAGATGTAATGATAAAAGTGAATGAAGGAAATAATTTACTCAACATAAAAAAATTTAGTTGTACTTAGACTTAGATTTTTGAAAATAGCAAAAAGTAACTTTATGTTGAAGGATTTTTTTTTTTTCATTTTAACTTGTCATGATTCGATTTGACACATCAATTAAGAAAATAATAATTGATATGACTATTTTATCATGTTATTTTTATTAATTAATGGTTAGTATTAGGTATTGAAAAAATATTTGAGGAATAGGTAACTAACATTAAAGATAAACCATGAAAAAATAATTGTCTTTTCATGATATGTTATAAGTGACAAATAAAAGTGAAAATCTATTTTTGAAATAATTAAATTTATAAATATGAACAAGTAAAAATTGTATGGTCTTTTTGTATTGAGTAAATTTTTAGAATAACAAACATAAAAATCATATTAGCGCTCTGTAGCTACAATTTTGCTATTTGCGCTCCATAACAAACATAATTTGCTATAGCGCATTTGATTTGTATAAATTACGGCGATTTGTATAAATTGGGTGTCTTTGTCTATGAAAAATACATTTGTATATGTATATGTTCTTTGTGTTAGGCTAGAATGGTGAGTGATATTAGGAGAGAGGAGAGAGACGAGCGAGAGAGGGCAGAGAGAGGTGAATTGTATATGTATATCGGTTAGATAATTGTATATATGTAACTACTCTATATATGTATCAATGATTGTATTTGTATATCTGCATAAAATTTGAATTTGTATACAATTGAATCGAGTTAATATTCAATTGAATCGAGTTAAAATATATGTATTTGTATATCAAATCTCTTTCGCTTTATACAAACACAAATTATACATTGTATTTATATAATTTGTGTTTGTATAAAGTGAGAGAGAGAGGGGCAAAAGAGAACTGAGCAGGAGAAGATTTATAGTAATATAATTATAAAGTGTATAGGATGGAGAGATATTATTTATATTTGTATATACAGTCTTTCTCGCTTTATACAAACACAAGCACAATTTATACATTTGTGTTTGTATAAAAGTGAAAGAGGTGAGTGACAGAATTGAGAGTGGCGGGCAAGATTCAGGAAAAAGAGACGAGAATGATAATGTGTTTACTACGAATTAGAATTAAATGAAACTGTAGCTGTAACATTTATTTTGAAATAATAATTTGTTATAATGCACAATTTTCCCTTTTATATTTATGCTCATATTTGAGCCACATAACCGTATATTTTATTTTTAATATTAGTTATTTATTCTCCACGTAATTTTTAAAATTTATAATAAAACATTAATTTATGTATATTCGGATAAAATACTTTATGGCAAATTCTTATATTTTTAAGGAGTGTGTTCTAACTGAAGAGGTAAAAAAGAACAAAATTAGATAGTGAATGATTCTCTGTCCTTTTTATTTTTTCCCTTTGGAAAGGGAAATGATTCTCTCTATATGACGCATCACCATTTAATTTTAAAAAAGAAAAGAAAAGAAAAGATTCTCTCTATATGACAAGCCAAATGGAATCATATTTTTATTTTTTATATTTTTTAAAAGAAGAAGAAAAGATTGGCCTTAAATCTTAATTGTGATCCTTCTTTGTCTCTGCTTTAAACATCTAAATTCTAATGTATCACCAATCTTTTTGGGTTCTCAGAAAATAATTCTATATTAATTCAATTTGTTAGGCCATACACATATATTTAAAAATATATTTAATGACATAATTTAAATCATATTTTTCACTATTATTTTATGTGAAATCATAAATATAATTTTGTAAGTAATATAATTGTAATATAATTTATCTCTTAGAAAATATAAAATTTCAGTAAATAAAAGGGTAAATATGAAAAAAATAATTCAAACATCCATCTTAAACTTTGGACAATTCAATTACTCCCTCCGTTCAATTTTACTTGTCTACTATGCTAAAAATAATTATTCAACAATACTTATCCAATTTGAAAAATCAAAAGATAATTTATCATTTTGTGTGTATTTTATCTTTACTAATAAATATTATTTATATCTAATACATTTCTAAAAAAAATATTAATATATTAAAAAAAATATAAGAATATTATCTTGTTGTTTATTATTAATGTGTAAGCTCAATAATGGACAACAATGATTAAACAAATGAAATATTTTGAACAATTAAAAAACCTCTAAAATTCATTGATATGGAATAGAGAGAGACGAGAGTAATAAATGTACCTGTCGAACTCGAACATTAAAAAATAAATACTCCATTTTTGTATGCTTTGATGTACTATCAATTTTTGTTGGGTCCACAGAAGAATAGAAAAATAATAATAAAATAATGGAACTTTATTTTTAAAAAATGTAGCTGTCGAACTCGAACATCAAAAAAAAAAAAAAACACGTTTAAAATTTGAATGGTTGAAATTGTTGTGAGGTGCTATAGATGTGTACAATACTCCATTTTTGTATGTTTTTTTTTTCTGTCAATTAATTAAACTTCGATATTGTGAGGTGCTATAGATGTGTATAGCAGTCCAAATTGTTTTTTTATTAATCATTGACCGATAACCACAAAAAGACGTATATGTCACTTTCTTTCTTTTTCAACATTATTGTTTCTTTCTTCTCGGTAAGACCATCTCCAACTCACCTCTATTTTACTTTCCAAATAGAGAACTTCATAATGCATTAATAGAGAATTTATAGGAGCATTGTAATAATCTTGAAAGTAGAGTATTTATGTAATTACATTTCATTAATAATTTCACTTTTATTTGAAATATCCATTAATTTGTATATTATATAATATAAACTTGCAATTTTATGTTATTTAGAAATTTAGGAAAAAATAATAATTTTATAATAAGTAAAGAATTAAATAATTTTTTTTATATTATATGAAAATTATATAAAGTGATTATTTGAAAAAAATAAAAATAAAGAATGTATATTATGAAAAAAATAAAAATAAGAATGAAATAGAATTAATAATATAATATTGAGGAGAGAGAAAAAAATTCTTTTTTAGAGAGTAAAATAGAGAATTGGGTTAGAGTTGGTTGTCTGGAAAAATAGAGAACTCTATATTTGGAGAGTAAAATAGAGATTAGGGTTGGAGATGCCCAAGTAATTACTTCCTCCGACTCTATTTACACGTTCTCCTTATTAAAAATAGATATTTTTAATATTTATTATTTTACAAAATCAATATATAAATAATAATAATATTCTTCCTATTTTATGATTGAAAATTATTAGCCTTGAAATTATGTGTTTAACCAATATAAGAAAATTAAGTAATTACTCTAATTCATGTTCGTTGATCAAATTAATTAATCAAATAAAATAATTCATGTTAATTTATTGAAATTTTGATTTCAAGAGAACAGTACATAAACGTACAGTGATAAACTTACTCCCTCCGTCCAAAAGTACTTGTTAACTATTGACTTTGCAAACTTTTTAAAAAATATAAATAGAAGGGTAATCTTACTCTATCACCCTTTGAATATAATAAATACACTGTCGTTAAAAATATAATAAGGAAATGACCATAATTAATGATAAGAGTAAATTAGAAATTAAGTGTAAAATTACCTATTCATTTCATAAAGTGGACAAGTATTATTGAACATCTTAAAATCCTATAATAGACAACTATCATTGAACATACGAAGTATTTAGTTTTTTTAAAAGCATGAAACCCAAAATGTTTGATAACTAAATAGGAAGGGTAAGAGTAATTAACTTCGATATTGTGAGGTATCACCATATGCGGAGCTAGGTGGGGTTCATGGGTTCGGACGAATCCACTAACTTTTTCGTAGATTTTATATTTGTATTAGAAAATTAATTAATTTTATATATATTAACATGTGAACCCTAAAAAAAATGATTAGAACCCCCAAACTTCTAATCTTGACTTTGTTTACTATAACTTTAAGTACGATTGTTATAGACTGACAACATACATAAAACTAAAGATAGCATAATAATATTAAATAATTTTGATTAAAGTTACTCCACTTTTATACATAGAAAATATAATTTTTAATATTAAAAAATAATTAAATGATTATTTTACGAAGCGTGAACTCTGTTTTAAAGAGATAAAAAGGAGAATGATATTTTGCTATGATGTTTCGTATAGTAGATATTTAGTAATAACTTAATTTTTTATTATTTATTTTATTCTTTATGAGATAGTATCTGTTCAAAAAAAGAATCTCCTAATTATGTGTCGTCAAATATTTTCACATAAATTAAAATGAAAGAAATAGTGTAGATTTAATTAAAAGAGAGTAATAACAAGGACCTTTGATTAATTACAATGATTTTAAATATGTTATGTTTCTATAAAAAAATTCTGATTATACAATTTAAAACGGAAGAAGAAGTAATTCAATGTATTAATGCAAAATGAAATTATACTTTTTTCATTATTGTCAGTTAAAATTTTGTGATTTGATAAGTTATAATTATTATTTGATAAAATTATAATAAAACTGTTAACATAATAAAATAAAATTTAGTCAGAAAAGATTCCTGGAATAATAAAGTAGAAGAAGAAGAAGAAAAAAAGGCACTGTTTGGAAGAAGTGCCATGCAAATGGAGAAGATCATGTGCAGATTACAGTATTAAAGATTACCCTTGAATTGTGCCTCGTTTGTATCTACAGTTATTGAAGACTAGTAATCACCAGTTCAAATCTTGGGTATAGAAAAATTATTGATAGAGAGTGCTCTTCTCCGAATGGATTCTATGTGGCGTAAATTTAAAATAGTCAAACTTTAATATGAATATCATGCATCGATGAAAAATAAAAATAAAATAAAATTGAGTTAATGGTAGTAGACCCAAATCCTTGTATTGGACAAACCAATATTTAGGGGAGGTAAAGTCAAATCCAACCTGTCAAATTCATTCAATCCGTTTAATTTGAGTGGGATCCGCTAATGCATTACCTCAACCCATTTCAATACATTAAAAATTGAATTGATATTAATTTGAATTGATTGAGAGAAATCTTGTCAAAATATTTTTTAATTTTTTTTCAATTTAATATGTTATAAATAGTCATAATAAAGAAAAAAATAATCTTATTAGATACTAAAATAGTTTAAAAGAACAAATAAAACAATTTAGCTTGATAAAAATTAAGTTGAATTGGGTCTTGAACCCATTATTTAATCCATTTTGATCTAAACAAATTTTGATTAAGGTTTTGACCCAATTATTATCTTAATTCATTATCACCCGCCCAAATTTGATCGGACACTGCCAATTGTCTCCCCCTGCATGTTCTCCAACAATACTATTTCCCCGTTCACGGGAAAGAGAACTTACTTTAAATTATTTTATTATACATATGTATGTCTATTTTTATTTTTATTATTATAATGTATAAGAAAAAATATACTCATATAGAATTATAATTGAATTACTTCTTCTGTTTTAATTTCTTTGATCTATTGATTTGACAACAATACTATTTGATCATAATTATAAAAATAAATATTTTATTTTATTTATCTATTTTAAAACGTTTATAAAATTAATTTAAAATATATATCTAAAATTTTCTTTAAAACATATCAAATCAATAGATACTCGTGAAACACTAGTCTGACGACAAGGTGTTAATGCTAGTAGAGTGGTAGGTAGAGGTGTTCATGGTTTGGATAAAAATTGATTCAAACTGAAAAATCGAATTAAACCGATAAAATAAAATCGATTTTATTTGGGTTTGGTTTGGTTTGGTTTTAGATTTTTGAAAATCGATAGTATTTGGTTTGGTTATGGTTTTATTCGAAAAAACAGAAGAAATAATCGAACCAAATCGATGAATTATATACATATATTTTATTAATATACATACTTAATATATTATTTTTATAAACAATTTTAAAGATCTTATACATATTTTCATTAAAAATTCTTTATAATTTACTTATTGAAAGCAAAAATGTCCAAGATGAAACATTATCTTATTGATTTCATGTATATGAGTGTCTATGACAATTCTTTGTGGGACTGAAAATGTTATTGTCTCTTCCTTCTAGGCCAATATAGTGAATTTT
>JAJOOR010039865.1:0-13554 GCA_036250505.1 Solanum acaule | reverse complement strand
TATTGCAATAACCGACATAGACCATGAGAGCTACATGGAATCTGGTGTTCTACTCCCACACCGAAAAGAGAGGGTTAACACTTGCCTAAGGTGTAACCATTCGTACATAGCTATCTAGGTGGATCCACTAAGCTAGAGTCCTATGTGTGCACATAGTTAAGGGTTAAGTAGATTGCTTCTAGAAACCCCAACTTACTAAACGTGAGGGTTTCCATCTCATGAGACAACACATACCGTGGGTAATCCGGACTTGCTAAATGTGAGGAAACCCATGTGGGGAGCCGAACTTACTAAACGTGAGACCCCCATCTCATTTACATGCCCTTTCGGTGCTAAGCATCTAATTCCCTTTTGTAATCATCTTTAGTCATCACATAAGTTCACATTAGCCTTTACTAGACTCTTATGTAGACATCTCACCATAATAGCTCATATGTGTTCATAAGTGAGTAACAATCCTTTCACTTTAGGAACACTTAGCAAGTGAGTAAACCATTCACTTTACATTACATTATAATCATGAGAACTACCTTTCAATCATATAGCAATCATACCATAACATACATAAATTCATCCATAATTATTCATATAACATCAATCAAAGTTAGTTTATAACATCAATTTCACTTTAGAAAGAAGACTCACGTTTTTGGACTGAAACCTAGAAATTGGAGATTTTGAAATTCATCCTGAAGGGGCCTCTTGGGGGAAAGGAATCCCAAGAGTGATAAGCCACCATACCTTATTGACGAATTAACCACAAAAATCTGAATTGAAACCTTGGAGAGTTGGTCTTCCTCTTGAAGCTCCAATCTTCTTCAATGGAGTCCTTGAGAATAGATAGAGTAGAGAGGAGGAGGAACTTTAGGTATTGATCTGTGGGGTTTTGTGTTTGTGTGATAAAAGTGAGGTAAATTGACTTAAAAATCATTATATACACGTCCCCGAATGTACCCTAAATACCCCTCAATAGTTGGACTCTTTAATGAAGTAAAAATCGATTTATGAATTTCTATATTTTCATCGCGAAACAAGTCCGCGACGCGGAGCTGTTCCCTGAAGATATTTGGAATTAAATTTTCAGATATTAGAGTCCGCGACACAACTGCGTCGCGAACTAAACTTTTGCTCCTTGGGGTAGCTAGTCCGCGACGCGGATCTATTCCCTCCAAGTGCAATTTGCAACTCCTCAAATGGAGTCTTGACCCACGACCCATTCCCATGGGGTGTGGGTCCACCTACGAGGCGTGAGTCCCGATCGTAAGTTGCCCTTTTTGGGTAGGTTTATAGACTATTTTGGGGTCCTACTCAAGGACCCCTTTGGTTGGTACGTGGGTAGTCGTACCTTGTTGTTTAACCCCTAATCCCCTCATTCTAAGTTCCAGAAGTCATTTTACGATTTTTATCCCTCACATAAAACTCTAAAACCTCTACGAAAAGCTCAAGAACTCTTACGTTAGGCTCTAGTTGAGTCTACTAGTTTTGGGGTATTACAGACAATCTGCTCAAAGCATCCGCAAAAATATTAGTGTTACCTGGGTGATAGAGAATACTCATATCATAATCCTTGAGTAACTTTAACCACCTTCTCTGTCTGAGATTATGCTCTTTCTGACTAAACACATACTGAAGGCTCTTATGATCGGAGAACACATCAACATGAACACCATAAATACAATGAGGCCATATTTTCAAAGAAAATACTACGATAGCCAACTCTAGATTATTGGTTGGGTAATTTTTCTCGTGAAGCTTAAGCTTTCTAGAGATATAAGCTATAATTTTCCCATTCTGCATTAACACACAACCCAAACTGACTCTAGACACATCACAATATACCACAAAAACATGGGTTTCCTCGGGTAAGGTCAACACTGGGGTAGTAGTCAACCGTTTTTTCAATTCCTAAAAGCTTTTCTCACAAGCGTCAGACCATTGAAACATAACTGTTTTCTCAGTTAACTTAGTCAATGGGGATGATATACATGAGAACCCCTTGACGAACCTTCTATAGTAACCAATCAATCCCAAGAAACTCCTAATGCCAGTTGGAGACGTGGGTCTAGGCCAGTTCTGCACTGCCTCTATCTCTTGAGTATCAACTCTAATTCCATTACTGGAAACAATATGGCCTAAGAATTACACAGACTCAAGCTAAAATTCACACTTACAGAATATAGTGTATAACTCCTTATCCTTTAAAGTTTGAAGGACTATTCTGAGATGAATAGCATAATCTTCCTCATTCCCCGAATAGATTAGAATGTCATCAATAAATACAATAACAAACATATCTAAATAAGGCTTGAATACTCTGTTCATAAGGTCCATGAATGTTGCAGGAGCATTGGTCCAACCAAAGGACATAACTAGGAACTCATAATGACCATAATGAGTCCTAAAAGGAGCCTTAGGGATATAACTTTCTCTTACTCTCAACTGATGATAGCCAAATCTGAGGTCTATCTTAGAAAAACAAGTGGCACCCTGATGTTTGAAAAGATCATCAATTATTCGAAGAGGATATTTATTCTTGATAGTAACCTTGTTCAACTGATGGTAATCTATGCACATTGTTAGAGAACCATCTTTCTTTCTCACAATAAGACCGGAGTACCCCAAAGTGAGACACTTGGTCGAATAAAGCCTTTCTCAAGGAGATCTTTCAACTGCTCTTTTAAATCTTTCAACTCTGCTGGAGCCATTCGATATAGAGGAATAGAGATATGATGAGTATATGAAAGAATATCTATACCAAAGTCTATAGTCTCTCAGGAGGGACTCTAGAAAGATCATCTGGAAAGACATCTCGAAACTCACTAACAACTGAAATTGACTGAATAAGAGGTGTCTCAACGCTAGAGTCATTAACTCAGACTAAGCGATAGACACAACCTTGGGAAACTAACTTTCTCTCCTTAAGGTACAAAATAAAATGACCCTTAGGTATTGCCGAAGTACTCCTCCAGTAAAAAACTGGCTCATTAGGAAAGTGGAAATTAACAACTTGAGTTCTACAATCGACTAAGGCATAACAGGAAAGAAGCCAATCCATACCTAGAATGATATCAAAATCTGCCATATCTAACACAACTAAGTCAGCCATGATATTCTTGTGATTGACGAGAATGGTACAATCACGATAGACTCTCTCAGCTAGAATAGACTTACCAACAGGTGTAGAAACGCTGAAGGGCTTAAGAAGTTACTCAGGGAAGAATATAAAAATTCATGGCAATGTAAGAAGTCACAAAAGATAGACTCACTCCTGTATCTAGAAAAGCATAAACATCAAAAACATGGATTATACCAGTGACAATATCTGGCGAATTCTGTTGCTCTTAGTGACTAGTGATAGCATATAGATAGTTTGCTCCTCCGCCTATCCCTGAAGTGGCTCCTCTAGGTGCAACTCTGTTTGGTGGATCAACTGAACAAGATTGGGTTCTAGTGTCCCTATTTCCACCACTCTGCTTGTTCTTAGGGCATTCTTACATAAAGTGATCCTCTTGACCACACTTGAAGCAACTACTGGAGCCATCATGACACGGTCCTGGGTGGTTCCTACCACACTTAGCACATGTAGGAGTCCAATTACCTCCTTGTGATACACTATATTGGGATTGTGCAGGTCTAGCTCTGAAGTTTTGTGAATTTTGATTATTGAACTCACCTTTGTTCCTTGGTGCAGGTGCACTAGAGGATGATGGAGAAGGTTTGTTTTGCTTATGTTGGAAAGATGACCGGTTGACATTACTCTTCTGCTGTCCGAACTCATTCCCTGATGTCTTAGCCTTTTTATTTCTAAACTCTTCTCTTTCCTCAGTTTATCCTCCTCAACCTGTTGCACATGGATCGTCAACCTTGCTATGTCTATATCTCCCATCAGTATTATTGTCTTGCCTTCTTTACTCGACATAAGAGATAACCTAGCAACGAACAAACTCATCCTGCTCCTCATGTCAGCCACCATCTCTAGAACATAACGGGAAAGTTGTACTCATGCACACTCATAGATTCCTGCTTAAGAGTAAGGAATTCTCGTACCTTCGCTTCTCTCAGTTCCCGGGGAAAGAAACGCCCTAAGAAGGCCTCCTCAACAATAGTCGAGCTCACAATCGGTGCACCCTCAGCTCTACCCTTCTTACATTGATCAAACCAGATTCTAGCGACGCCCTTCAATTGGTATACAACTAGTTCCACTCTCTCAGCATCAGTAGCATGCATAATCTCAAAAACCTAGAGAAGCTCCTCAACAAAGTTTTTGGATCCTTAGTGACCCTTGATCCAGCGAAGCTTGGAGGATTCATCCTTAAGAACTGGAGGATTCTAGACGTATCAGCCACATCTTTTCGAACCCCTCTTTGCTGCCCAATTTGGTTGGTCACAGCTTGACTCAGCATTTGGATAGCTTACCAAAATTTAGCATTAGTGACTTCTCCTTGGGGTTGCAGTTCTGGTGCATTAGGTACCCCTTGTTCCTCAATATTCTTCCTAGCAGGACGACCTTAGATAGCTCTTCGTGGAGGCATGATCTAAAATGCACGTGTAGGTACGAGTTAGAAAGAAACTTTATAGAGATAAACTCTATCGCACGAAATGAGTATGAAAGAAGTGAGATAGTTCCTAAATGTTGCAGACTCCTAATTATAGATGTGGCGCACTTCACACAGATAACTAGGACTCTACAGACCCGACTTCATAGACTCCCTAGGACTCTTTAATCATGTGCTCTGATACCAAGTTTGTCATGCTCCGAGACTATACCCTGGGTGGGACTGGCACTTGAGAACCAATACTGGCCCCAAGCGAACCTTTGGCCTGGCTAGAATCTCAGTGGAAGACTTTAAGCATTAATAAAAGAAATCAAATGCACTTAAATCAACTGTCTCACAATAACTTAGAATATTTTAGGAATAAACATTCAACTAGCCGAAGTGGCAACTCGAGTCGTATAACAAAACAACTTAAATGCAAAGAGTAAAGAACTATAGCTATTTATATAAAGCCTCTAAGACTATGAGGGATGTCGGGATAAAAACCCCCAATCACACTAACAATTGAAAATGCTAAAACAATATAAAAGGGATCCTCCAGAAAGCAAGAAGGCTCACCAAAATGACTCTGAATGATCAAGTGGATCAATGAAGCGCTAGATGTAGATCCTGGTTACATGTATCTTCATCATAATCATTGAGAGATCCTTCATAACATGAATCATAACCCTTGAATTCATAATCAAATTCAAGGAAGAATTAAGAGTAATGTCTTGAGAGTTCTCTCTTGTCATTTTGACAAGTCTTTTAAAATCTTTTAAAACTTGTTTTAAGACTGGAGTAGTTGAGTTTGAAGATGAGGAGAGTTGAATTTCATTTTTCAAAATGAATATATGGGAACTAAGTATTCGCAAGAGTAAATGTTTTTACATTTAAAATTAGGGAAACATCTATTTCCAAATGAACTCTGAAGGAATTTTTGAGTATAATCTCTTTTAAGAGAACCTTTTGAGTTATAATCTCAAAGCTTGAGGATGAGGAAATGTTTTTAAACATATAAGTTGAGTATACTTTTTATGCACAACTTAGTGGACCCACTTAATTGAGGATGTCTTATACCCTGTCAAGGTAAAAGACAATTCTGGCAGTGTGGGTGAAACATTGTATGATCACATAGCTCATAGTGATGGTTTTCGGTTAGAGAATCTCCCCAATTGAGTTATTTTGTATCTTTACATACAAACCGAGTTATTATTGTATTGTTAGATACATTGAGTTGTTATCTACTCTTTTAAATGCTTTATATAAACTGCATCTTTATTTTTATTTTTATACTGCATTGAGTTGAGTAACCATGAGTTGAGGTTGAGTTGAGTAGAGTTGAACTGAGTATGTTTCCTTCTTTCCAAGTTCAAGATTTTATGTTATGTTCAGTGTTTCCCCTTACATACTCGTACATTCAATGTACTGATGTCATTGGACGTGCATCGTTTCATGATGCAGACATAGGAAATCAAGGTCATCAACATGTGCTTCGTCGATACCATAGCAGTTTGAGTTATCTTTAGTGAGCCTCCTTGCTTCCGAAGGATCCCTTATTTATTTCCATTATTTTAGTTTTGTTAGGATGATCGGGGGTCTTGTCCCGACATCCCTCATAGCATTAGTGGCTTCATAGATAGACAATAGTATTTAAGGAGTCTTTCTTTTATTTCCCTTGTTAATGTTTTAAAGAATGTGAGTTGAACACTTATGTTCATTTGAGTATTTTGAGTTGAGCCAGGCCAAGGGTTGGCTTGGGCCAGCAATGGTTCTCGAGTGTCGGTCACGTCCAGGGTGTAGGATCAGGGCATGACAACTATGATAGAAATCTCAAAGACAAATACCCTCCTAATTAATGTTTATTAAGGGACGTGTAAAATAGCAAATTCGACAAATATTTTGAAGCAAAGAAACTATTTTATTTTTATATTTCCAATAAATAATAGAAAAGCAAGACATAATTTAGTAACTCCCTTTTCTTTATTGATGTTCAACTATGTATACATTCAATTCAATTTTCTTTTTGTTTTGGGAAAAGGGTCTGAAAAATACTCCAACTTTGGCCGAAATTGCTGTTACGAAACTTTATGGAGGACCTTTTACCCCCCCTATACTATTTAATAGTGTATTTTAAAGATATATATGTGCCCACGTGGAAACATTACTATTTATAATTATGCAATATTTATGAAGTCCACGTGAGCACGCATATACCTTTAAAATACACTATTAAATAGTGCAATGGGGTAAAAGGTCCTTTCAAAGTTCGGTATCGTAACAACAATATTGGCCAAAGTTCGGATATATTTCAGACCTTTTTCCCTTTTGTTTTTTATGTTTTTTCAAATAGTTATAGATTAATTAATTGTCCTTCTAATTAACCACTAACCATGCCCTTACCTATCTATTATGATTTTTCATAGTATCTCAAATATTAATTAATACAACATTCTAAGTAATATTTTATCATTTTCATGGCGAGCATTTAGCCTCACAAAACAAAGGCCAGAAAAGCAAAGTAAGATACATTCTTCCTCAAATTTATGTTGGTTGAACTTATCAAAAAATACTAATAAGCGCATGTCAGATACTTTAAAAATAATATATTTTGAAGAACTTCATACGAGTAACATAATTTTAAACCATGCATATATATTTTAAGCTAACAACGGAAGTCATAATAATGACTAGTGCTCACTTTGATATTTTTTGTGGTGCAATTGTCACAAAAACTCTTACTTTTTTTTGGTGGCTACATGAGCCGCCAAAAAAAGTCATCACTTAAAATTTAATTTCTTATTGTGGTTGTTAAAAGTTGAGCTAACTATTGGAAGGGGTTTAATTGAAAATCTTTAGTTGCGATATAATATTGAGTAAATAAGATAAAATAGTTTTGTATATGTACACACTATAAAAGTTATTTAAAAATTAGTTTATGCCTTAATTCAAATTCCGAGTCAAGCATTGTTTTTTGAATTCTCTCATTAGAAGTAATAGAATTTCTAATTGTGCCACTAATCGAAGTTATGCTATTTTTGTGTGCAGTGCTAACAGTAGATACTACAAAGATTGTTTAGGGAGTTCTAGTGCAGCTTCCTCATCAAGGAAGCTTCCCTACAATATATCCATTATTACCCAATTTACCTAACTTCAATGGTGAATTCAACAAAATAATAGAAGGTCTTGGTGGCGGTGGTGGCGGTGGTGGTGGTGGTGGTGGAGGTGGTGGAGGTAGTGATGGGGGATTTTGTGATGGCTTTGGATTTGGCAAGGGTCATGGATTGGGTGAAAATGATGGATTAGGCCAAATTGTAGTGGGCCTAATTGGTGGCGGTGGTAGTGGTAGTGGAGGAGGAGGAGATAGTAATGGTGGATATAGTTTTGGCATTGGATATGGCGAGGTCACGACTTCGGTGCAAATGGTGGTGGAGGCGGCGGTAGATGTGGTGGTGAAAGAGGAGGTAATGATGGAGGATCTGGTTTTGGCATTCGATATGGTGAGGGTCAAGGATGGGGAGAAAACGGCGATGGTAGTGGTCAAAATGGTGGTAGTGGTTTGGTGACAGAGGTGTCTAGGGCAATGGTGGTGGTGGCAATTGATTCCACCATGGCACGACCCAACCCACCGGGCCGTGCGGGCACCTACTATAACACCTAAGTAGGAGAACACTTGATTTCCAAATAGTTTTAAAACATGCGAAAGATTAACAAATTTTAAATTATAAGAAATTCATGTAGATTTTATAAATAAAGAGTTTTGAACAATTCCAAGTTAACTTGTAAAGTAATTAACTTCCACATGAATCTAATCTAAATAGGTAAAAGATCTACTAAGATGACAAGGTATATGTAATTAACATTTGACATAGTTCCCACCACATGGAAGGAAACGTAGATGTTGTTGGACATTATCTTTATCTTCACCTATGAGACATCACCGAACCTACATCCATACTATGCAAAAAGGCATAGCAAGAGTAGTATCAGTACAAAACCACATGTACTGATAGGCATCATCGATCAACCCAATTGTCACGCACCGAAGCTACCCCCAGGACGCGGACACGGGACCTTGGATCACGAATGACCCCAAGCTAACCCTAAGCTGGCATATCATAAGCGAACTAAAGATAAACTGAATAAATAAATACTATGCTGAAGCTAATGATGAGATAATCTGAAATGATGGGGAATACCCATATACTAAATCTGAATATATGAAAAATGAGAGTTTAACAATAACTGAAAAGTCAAACTCAAATACTAATGTTGAATCTAACTATGTCTTCAAACGGCCTCTAACTGACTAGAAGTACTGGGACATGCCCCAACTAAATCTAGCAAAAACTAAAACCAAAGTTAAAAGCAAAGGAAGATAATCATGTCACTCATCCTAGAAGAATGAGGAATCACCACTGATTTTGTTGAGATGAAGATCGGGAACCGATCTATGCGTGAACTGGAAGTTGTAGCGCATACTATGTGTTAGTATAGTATGTATGTGTTAGTGCTTGAAGGTACTAAGCATTCGGGATAGAATAAAGATGAACAATAAACATAACTGAACCAAAACATATATCTGAGCAATGATAAGAGATAAGCATGATACTATACTGAGAATATTGAACATGGACTAACTGAATACAATGACCAAGTTTATAGCATGCTGAGACTCAAATCTGACTATAACTGATAACATGGTCAGTGCAATAGAATCTTACTAGACTATGGGAACTACTAATAACCGACATAAAACCACATGAGCTAAATATGGAGTCCAATGTATATGCCCATCGAGAAGGCCCAATATACCCTGCCAGAGGCATAGAGGCATGACTGGCCTGATCAATAAAATGTAATGCCCAACAAAGGGAACTTAACCTACGAGGCACGTAGTTCTGGGACTTGAGGTTGACTGACCCTAGTCCACTTGGTGTTAAGCTATTCCTAATTGATTATGAAATTAACAATTTATGACTGAATTTATGTTATACTGGATAGCTCAAAATACTGACATACAAACTGAGAATGCAACATTAATATACTCATAATAACATTCGCAAACCGACATATGTATGTATATCTGAAATAACTGACCTACCATGTGTAATTCATGAACTAAATGAACTACATAGCTAGGGTTCTGAATGCATGAAAGAATCTAAATAAAATGATACTAAATTCATGACAATCTTATTTGGATCATTCTAACAGCTAAAACCCAATAATTTCTGACATTCAAGAAACCCTAGGTCTAGATAATATTAAGGGAATCAAGAATCTGACTGAAAACTAGGGACCTAATGGGTGAAAGGAACCCACTAGTAAAATCCCACATACCTGGTGACAAATTCCACGGAGAAATCTTTCATTTTTGGGATTGAACTGAAGGAAATCTCACTGCGTTCTTGGAAGCTTTGGTCGACTCTTTCTCCTCTCTGGTTCTAAGTTTGATTAATTTTGGAGAATGACTTGACTAAGGTATGGTCTAATTTAGTTACTAGGCTAAAATTGACCAAAAGTACATAGTTTAGTGGGTCCAATGCATAAGGAAAAGACCAAACGACTCCTGACTTAAAAGTTGACGGGGCCATTGACGGACCAGACCAATGGACCATGGCAGGACTGACGGTCTGTGCTGATCAATAGTCGATTGGCATCTGGGGGCTGAAACATGAGGGTTCGACCTACATCCCTGGACCACGGACGGTGGTCTGACCTACGGTCCTAGCGTGGGTCAGGACTTAGAATATTTTTCGGGGCCTTTCTGGGGAGGGTTGCAGATAGTGAACCACGGACCACTAGAACAAACTGTGGGTCACCCTATGGTCCGTGGGTTGCACCTACAACTCTAGAATTTGCATTTTGGTCTGCTCTAGCATACGAGGTGTTACATTATCTTCCCTCGGTAACATTCGTCCTCGAATAAAAACTAAAATAGTTGAATATGGAGTGGAAGGGCTGCAACCCTACAACTAAACTTCTGGAAAATGATTTCTGACTTAACTAAGTTCCAAGAACATGAAAATACGCTGAAAATGTAAGTACAAATTGAAGGAACATGATACTAAGACTGAAGCTACGCATGAATGACTGAAAACTGAAGAGGAACTATTACCTCAAGCTTGAATGGAATCAGAAGGAATGAGATGAGGATACTTGGCCTTCATGGTTGCTTCTACTTCCCAAGTAGCTCCCTCTACAGACTGACTTCTCCACAAAACCTTAACTGAAGCGACTTCTTTATTTCTCAACCTTCGAACCTGACGATCAAGGATTTCAACTGGTACCTCTTCATTAGTGAGACTATCCTTCACAACCACACTTTCTAAAGGTACATTAGATGCTGGATCACCCACACACTTCTTCAACAATGAAATGTGAAAAATCGGATGCACTGCTGCTAGTTCTGTTGGCCACTGTAACTCATAAGCCACTTTACAAACTCTTTTCACGATCTTGTCAGGGCCTACATATCTAGGTTTGAGCTTCTATTTCTTGCTAAATCTCATCACCCCTTCATAGGTGACACTTTCAGAAAAACCCAATCATCAACTTGGAACTCTAATTCCCTTCTCCTTACATCTGCATAGGATTTTTGGCGACTCTGGGCTGTCTAAAGAGATGAATGGTAGTCAACCAAGTCATCGGGACGGTATTGATAATATCAATAGTTTTTACAACCCATCTCAATCTGGTGAAATGGGTGCAATTTGCATACCACAAGCTGATGGGAATGCAATATTTGAGGTCACTAGCATGACTCTTTACCTCCTTCAAATGAGGGGATTCTATGGAGGGCTAGAACACGAAGACCTGCATGAGCATGTAAGAAATTTTACAGAGGAGTGTAGCCCGTTTTCATTTAAGAATGTGTCACAAGAGTCAATCTGGCTTCAGTTATTTCCACTGTCTTTAACGAGGAAAGCTAGTAAGTGGTTATCCGAGTTACCAAAGAATTCCATCACATCATGGGAGGAGTTGATTATAGAATTTAATGCAAGATTATTTCCCCCATCAAGGATGATGAAACTTAGAGACGACTTTCAAGGTTTCAAGTGATGGGAGGATGAACCAATCCATGAAACGTGTGTGAGGTTTATGAAACTCTTGCTTAAATGCCCATCTCACAGGCTACCAAATGATTTGCTACTTCAATATTTTTACCGAAGTCTTGATTAGGGTACTAAAGGAGTGGTTGATCAATTGGTATGAGGGGGAATAATGTTACAATCATTTGAGGTGGCTTAATTTCTTCTTGTTGATATGACGAAGATAAATCAAGCTTAGTACACTCAAGAGGATCAAGTCTCTCCTTTTTGTATAAGAATGACACAACAACAACTTGATAAGGAAAGAGAAAGGGATGCAAACATCAAGAAAATGTTGACCCAAATGGAGCTTTTATAAAAGAATATGATGGAGAATGCGAGAAAACCAAAGGGGATAAGTGAAGTGTTTAGAGTTGAGGAGGGTTCTTCCTTAGGCTATTTAAAGCTGGGGGAGAATCAAGGTTGGACCTCCAAGAGATACGAGGAGGGTTTTCACCCACGCTATTTACAGTGAGGTGGGAATCAAGTTTGGAACTATCACAAACGGGAAGAGCAATGGAGATACTATCAATATTGGGTTGAGCAAAGTGATTAATGGAGAAGGGAGAATGACTACGAAGGAGACCACACTCACTCTAGTGAGAGCCCAAAATCGAAAGGGAGTGCAAGTAGTCCCCAGGTGAATGATTTGCTTTCACGCATCCTTGATAAAGTTGAAGGTTCGGATGATTAGTTGAAAGGGATGAAAGCTGACTTTTCATCATTGAACAATAAAGTGAACTCTCACACAGATGCAATCAAGATACTTAAAGGTCAATTGAGTTTACTTTGACCATAATTGAAACCAAAAATGATAATGGAAGATGATGATAGAGAGCTGGCTATGGTTACTCATAGCGGAAAGGTAGCAATAGGCGATATGACGGGTAATGAAGAAGCTCAAATACATGAAGAAGATAAAGGGATGGATGAAGAAGAGACACCTATCCATCAAAGCATTGCCAAAGGACCACAAAAAGATATGGAGAAACACAATCAAAGCCCAAAAGTTATGCAACTTTTCCCTAAAATATCTCCCACGTTTCCCCAACGTCTAAAGAAGAAGAATGAGGATGAGAAGTTCAAGAAGTTTTTATCATTGTTCAAGACATTATCAATTAATCTCCCTCTAGTGGAAGGATTGTTGGAAATGCCGGGAGATGCCAAGTTTATGAAGGAGTTAGTCACAAAAAAAAAGTTTGGATTTTGAAAGGATCGAAGTTTCCCATAGTTGTAGTGCAATTATGACTAAGGAGCTGATAAAAAAAAGAGAAGATCCCAGAGCGTTCACCATCCCTTACACCATCGGAATGCTCCAATTTTCTAAAGCCCTATGCGATTTGGGAGCAAGCATCAACCTAATGTCATATGCAATAAACAACTTGGGTTGGGGGAACCGAAAGCCACAATAATGAGACTCTTGATGGTGGACCGATCAATTAAACATCCTGTGGGGATACTATATGACATCTTGGTAAAGGTTGACCGATTTATCTTCCTGGCTAATTTTGTCATTCTCGATTGTGAAATAGATTCTGAAATTCCCATCATTTTGGGAAGACCATTCTTGGCAACCGAAAGGGCGTTAGTGGATGTTGAAAGCGGAGAATTGATGTTTTGGGTGAACGAAGATGAAGTAACCCTTAATGTGTGTAAGTCAATGGAACACCCAAGTGATATTCACGTGGTCTCCACTGTTGATGTTATTGATGAGGCGGTGGCTAGTGTTAGCCATTTGATGTGTATGAGTGAGCCACTTGAAGTCGTGCTTACTAACTATGATGAGTTCGAAATTCAAGGCTTTGCAGAGCTAGTAGCGGCTCTCTCAGGCTTGGGGGGGGGGGGGGGTTATTCAAAGACTCCATTGAAGTTAGACATTGATCAAAAAAATAAAGAAAGTCCTCACGCAAGGCCATCAACAGAAG